>CM036584.1:0-16494 GCA_020745685.1 Tautogolabrus adspersus | reverse complement strand
GTGCGCAATATTGCAATAGTGTAAATAGACACATTTTGAGCTCTAAATGTACTACTAGAGGTTTTCCTGTTTCCGGGGGGTTTTCAGGAGTGTTAGTGATCTCAGTGGTGCAGGGGGGTAGGGGGGTTTTACGCGCAGAAGCCCCAGGGGGTATAACAGGAATCTTACGAGTGATAAGCACATATTATGCTCTTGATATCCTAATATGCAATTCTTATATAATGTCTTTTATCTTTTCACCAGTTTCCTCGCCCGCAAGGAAATGTTCACCCTTGTCAACTATTCCCGTGTGCACTGTGAAATGCCAAATGAAAGGAAATAAAAAAAAGGAAACCCCTGGCCCGATGGAGAGAACGCTCGGCTTGCTGGGTAACGAGGAGTATGTATTACCACCATTAACTTATGCAAGCGTCGATGAAAGTGTGAGGAATAATATCAATCAATGGCCCTGAAGTAGGAACCAAATGCCAGGAATAGTTCACAAGGTGAAACCCCCACAAATACTTGTCCCTCACCTTCAATAACCGTTGGCATTAAGAAATGTGCTTGTTGGTCGGCTCTTACTACATTAAGAATTTTCTAAGAGCGGGATGTGGATTACTTGGTATAACTTAACCAGTGGGATTTGTGTTAGGTCTTAAATCTCCCCATCCTTGAATTCTATAAATATTAAATATACCAGTACTGCTTTATGCATAGTTCTTCTTTTGAGGTAATACTTGAATGGTTAAACCCTAGATATGGTTATTATACATAGATGTACTAGAATGCTATTGATATGGTTAATATAAATTTATGGTGTAATTACATATATGTATATATATGACAAAGAATAGTCTAATTTTAGGATCCTAGCTTTGGGAGCTAGGGGTGGGAGTTAAAATCTCCCTTCTTTGAGCAATAGGGAGGATTTAAACCTCCACCTGCCGGTTTACAAGACCGGTGCTCTGACGTTGAGCTACTAGTGCAGGATCATTCAAGGGCTTTATTCTCCAATCAGCCTGCCAGGGGGGCGAGCACTAGGAAAAGGGAGAAGTACAGGAATGATGCGATTTGGCCAATAATAATATAAGGTTCTTCAACGGGTATACCTCCAATCCATGTAAGGATAATGACGTCTGCGGCGAGGGTCCAGAAGAGGAGCTGGGTGGCTGGTCGGAAGGTGATGCTTCGTTGTTTGGATGTGTGAAGAATGGGGACGACCATAAGTACGAGGATGGAGGATAAAAGGGCGAGAACCCCTCCTAGTTTGTTGGGGATGGATCGTAGAATAGCATAAGCAAACAGGAAATACCACTCTGGTTTAATGTGTGGTGGGGTAACAAGGGGGTTGGCGGGTGTGAAGTTATCTGGGTCGCCTAAGAGATTGGGGGAAAATAGTGCTAGGGAGGTTAGGGCAATGAGAAGGGCTGCGAATCCAAGGAGGTCTTTGTAAGAGAAGTAGGGGTGGAATGAAATTTTGTCGGCGTCTGAGTTTAGGCCAAGGGGGTTGTTGGACCCTGTTTCGTGAAGAAATAGGAGGTGGATGACAGTGGCTGCTGCAATAACAAAAGGAAAGAGGAAGTGGAAGGCAAAGAAGCGGGTGAGGGTGGCGTTGTCTACGGAGAAGCCGCCCCAGATTCATTGCACTAGGGCATTGCCTACGTAAGGAACGGCGGAAAGAAGGTTTGTAATTACGGTGGCGCCTCAAAAGGACATTTGCCCTCAGGGAAGAACGTAGCCTACAAAGGCAGTTATTATAACGAGGAGGAGAAGGACGACTCCGACGTTTCATGTCTCTTTGTAGAGGTATGAGCCGTAGTAGAGGCCTCGTGCGATGTGCATATAAATGCAGATAAAAAAGAATGAGGCGCCGTTAGCATGTATGTTTCGAATTAGTCAGCCGTAGTTCACGTCACGGCAAATGTGGGCTACTGATGAGAAGGCTGTGGCGATATCAGAGGTGTAATGTATAGCCAGGAAAAGTCCTGTAAGAATTTGTGAGATCAAGCAAAGGCCCAGTAAAGAACCAAAGTTTCATCACACTGAGATGTTGGACGGGGCGGGTAAGTCGACTAATGCGTCATTTGCGATTTTTAGGAGGGGATGGGTTTTCCGGAGACTTGCCATTAAGGTTTTTGTAGTTGAATAACAACGGCGGTTTTTCAAGCCGTTAGTCCTGGTTAAAATCCTGGCAGAAATTATGGCTTATGTTATGTTCCTATTGTTATTCGGTTTAGTTTTAGGGTTAATTGCAGTTGCTTCTAATCCTTCGCCCTATTTTGCTGCCTTGGGGTTGGTAGTAGTAGCTGGCATGGGGTGTGGGGTCTTAGTTGGGCATGGGGGCCCGTTTCTTTCTTTAGTTTTATTTTTAATTTATCTCGGGGGGATGCTTGTTGTTTTTGCTTATTCGGCAGCCCTTGCTGCGGAGCCTTACCCAGAGAGCTGGTTTAGTGGTTCGGTTGGGCTATATATGGGGGCATATGTGCTAGGGGTTGTGTTGGCGGGCGGGGTGTTTTGAGGGGGATGGTATGATGTGTCTTGAGTGCCTGCTGATGAGCTTGGGGATTTTTCTGTATTTCGGGGGGACACCGGAGGGGTGGCTTTAATGTATTCGTCTGGGGGAGGAATATTGGTGATTAGTGCCTGAGTTCTTTTGCTCACTCTTTTTGTAGTGCTGGAGTTGACTCGTGGACTAAGTCGCGGGACAGTTCGTGCAGTTTAATAAACTGCTACAAGGATGGCGATAGCCAGGGTTAGGACAAAAAGGGTTAGATAAGTCTTAACTTTTCCTCGTTGGGTGTTGCTGGTGGTGGTAACTAGGGGGCGGTTGGTGGAGACTACGGCTTTGGGCATTAGTTTCTCGAGCCAGGTTAAGTCAATTAACTGGCTGGCGATTGCCTGCCCTAAAGAGAGGCCTAGTTTGGGCATGGCGCGGTGGACTACCAGAGGAAAGAAGCCCAGAAGGGTTGCGTAGTGGAGGGCAGGGAGGTATGGGGTGGGTTTAAGTTGTTTACTAGATGATGAGGCCAGCTGGAGTGCGGTTAAAAGCCCGATAACAGTTACAAGAAGGGCGGCAAGTTTCAAGTGTGGGGGTATTGTTATTACGGGTGTTTTTAGTGGGAGAATGTTTGAGGTAATTAAAAGGCCGGCGACAATGCTTCCTCAGGCCAACCGTTTGAGGGGGTTGATAACTGCAGGGTTGTTTTCGTTAATGGGGGAAAGGGGGGTGAACCGGGGGTGGCCTATTGATACAAAGTAGATGATTCGGAGGCTGTAGACAGCTGTGAAGGAGGTGGCGATAAGAGTAAGGGTGAGGGCTCAGGCGTTAAGATAGGATGTGTTTAGGGCTTCAATAATGGCGTCTTTGGAGAAGAATCCTGCTAAAAAGGGAGTGCCCGTTAAGGCTAGGCTGCCAATGATAAGGCAAGAAGAGGTGAAGGGAGCTAGTTTGTGCATACCGCCCATTTTTCGGATGTCTTGCTCATCGTTTAAGCTGTGGATGATGGCGCCTGAGCAGAGGAAAAGCATTGCTTTGAAGAAGGCGTGGGTGCAGATGTGGAGGAATGCAAGTTGGGGTTGATTTAAGCCAATTGTTACTATTATTAGGCCTAGCTGGCTGGAGGTGGAGAATGCTACAATTTTTTTAATGTCATTTTGGGTTAGGGCACAAGTGGCGGTAAATATTGTTGTAAGGGCTCCAAGACAGAGGCAGGCGGTTAAGGCGGTTTGGTTATTTTCCAGCAGTGGGCTAAATCGGACAAGCAGGAAAATCCCTGCAACAACCATTGTGCTTGAGTGTAGTAGGGCAGAGACCGGCGTGGGCCCTTCTATGGCTGCTGGCAATCAGGGATGAAGGCCAAATTGGGCCGATTTCCCGGTGGCGGCCAGGACTAGGCCGAGGAGGGGGAGAGTGAGGTCATAGTCTTTGGAGGCTGCAAACAGTTGTTGGAACTCTCAGGCGTTAAGGCTGGTGGCGACCCAGGCTATAGAGAGGATTATTCCAATATCACCAACTCGGTTATAGAGGACTGCTTGGAGGGAGGCAGTGTTTGCGTCTGCCCGCCCGTACCATCACCCAATGAGAAGGAAAGACATAATCCCGACGCCCTCTCACCCAATAAAGATCTGGAAAAAATTGTTTGCTGTAACGAGGATAATTATTGCGATGAGGAAAACAAGCAGGTATTTGAAGAATCGGTTCATGTTGGGGTCGGCATGCATATATCAAGCCGCAAACTCTAGAATAGACCAAGTTACATAAAGGGCGATTGGGGTAAAGATAATGGAGTAAAAGTCAAACTTAAAGCTAAGGTTTACATCGAAGGTTTGTGTGTTAGTTCAGTTTCAGCTCGTGATTACGGCTTCTACCCCTCAGTTGAGAAACACGAAAAGGGGTAAAAGGCTGACTAAGAAGGCAAGCTTAATTGCTGTCTTAACTTGGGCCAGGGCTCAGTTTGGGGATAGAGGGCGAGGTCAGAAAGTGGTGAGTAGGGGGAGGGTTAAGAGTGTAAAGATGAGGAGGAGGCTGGATGCTATTAGTGGGGGAATAAAGGGCATAGCTGCTACTTGGATTTGCACCAAGAGTTTTTGGTTCCTAAGACCAACGGATGAGCTGTTATCCTTTAGAAGCGGGGCGAGAAGAGCCCGGGACTCCAACCCGGGACACGGGGGTTAGCAACCTTCGTTGCGGGCAGGCCTCTCTCGGTGGATAAGCGGGGTTTAACTGCTATTTCTAGAATCACAATCTAGCGTTTTGGTTAAACTATATCTACAGCCGAGCCAGCCTCAGACTAAGGCGGGCTTGAGGGTTAGTGCGAGCAGGGGGAGGAGGTGAAGGGCTATCAACAGGTGTTCTCGGGAAAATGAGGGGGGAAGGGCAATAATGTGGGCTGGGAGCGGGCCTCGTTGGGTTATAAGAAACATGTATAGGGAATAGCCTGCGGTAATTAGGGTGCCAACACCTGTAAGAATAAGAGTCCATCCGGACCAGTTAAATAGGCCGGTAATTACCATGAGCTCTGCTATTAGGTTGGGCAGAGGTGGGAGTGCCAGGTTTGCGAGGCTTGCAATAAACCATCAGGTGGCCATAAGGGGAAGGGCCATTTGAAGTCCTCGGGCTAGAACTATAGTTCGGCTGTGGGTCCGTTCGTAGTTGGTATTTGCAAGGCAAAATAGGGCAGAAGAGGTTAGTCCGTGGGCAATTATAAGAATTAAAGCCCCTGTAAACCCTCAGGGGGTTTGGATGAGAATTCCGCCAACAACGAGGCCTATGTGGCTGACGGATGAATAGGCGATTAGGGACTTAAGATCGGTCTGGCGTAAGCAGATGGAGCCTGTTATAATTACACCTCAGAGGGCGAGGATAATAAAGGGGTAGCCTAGTTCTTTTGTGAGGGGGTCGAGGATAACAAGAACTCGTATCATGCCGTAACCTCCCAGTTTTAGAAGAATGGCTGCGAGGACCATTGAGCCAGCAACGGGGGCCTCTACATGGGCTTTTGGTAGTCAGAGGTGGACGCCGTAGAGTGGTATTTTAACTAGGAAGGCGAGTAAGCAGGCAGCCCACCAGAGGTTGTCTGCATAGGTGGAATAAGAGAGGGGCTGGGCGTACTGCAGGGTGAGCATTGAGAGGGTCCCCGTGGTATTTTGGAGAAGGAGGAGGGCTACCAGGAGGGGCAGAGAGCCGGCCAGGGTATAAAATAAGAAGTAGGTGCCAGCATTTAAACGCTCTGTTTGGTTCCCTCAGCGGGTGATAAGAAATAGGGTTGGGATAAGGGTTGCTTCAAATATAACATAAAACATAATTACTTCGGTTGCACTAAAGGCCAAAATCAAGAAAGACTGGAGACTTACCATTAGGGTAATGTACAGGCGTTGTCGATGGAGGGGCTCGGAGAGCATGTGGTTTTGGCTGGCAATAATTATTAAGGGAAGGAGCCAGCAGGATAAGACTAGGAGGGGGCTGGAAAGTGGGTCTGTGCCTATGAAGGAGCTAAGGTAGTTCCACCCCGTGTCCCAAGGTTTTTTTATTCAGGCAAAGCTTACTACTGCAATTAATAGGCTGTTAACAGTCGCTGTGTGCCAGACTCATTTAGATTGGGCGAACCATGTGGCTGGGATGAGTATCAAGGTGGGTAGAAGGATTTTTAGCATTGTAGGAGGTTTAAGTTTTTTAGTTGGTCTGACCCGTGGGTGCGGGCGGTGGCTACTAGAAGGGCGAGTCCGGCACTTGCTTCACAGGCTGAAAAAGCAAGCAAGAGCATGGGGGCGGTTGAAAAGCTGGTTGAGTTAAGCTGAAGGGTCCATAGTGAGAGGGCAATAAATAGTGCGAGTATTATACCTTCTAAGCAGAGGAGCGCGGAGAGAAGGTGTGTTCGGTGAAACGTGAGGCCTGTGAGCCCTAGAAGAAATGCTGATGAGAAGGCAAAGTGAACAGGTGTCATTAGGCAATTATGGACTTTAACCACAAGCTTTTGAGCCGAAATCAAGTGTTTTTCTTAAACTAATTGTCTATTCAGCCCACTCCAGTCCCCCTTGTGTTCACTCGTAGATTAAGCCGAGTGTAAGTAGGAGGAGGACAGCTGAGGCCCAGAGGAAGGTTGTCAGGGGGGAAGATAGTTGGTCTCCTCAAGGCAATGGTAGAAGTAGTGCAATTTCAAGATCAAAAAGCAGAAACAGGATTGCGATAAGAAAAAACCGAAGGGAGAAGGGAAGTCGGGCCGTACCAAGGGGATCAAAGCCACACTCGTAGGGGGAGAGCTTTTCGTGATCTGGGCTTATGAGGGGGAGTCAGAAGGAGACGATGGCGAGGATAACTGACAAGATAACGGCCAGGGAGATGCAGGTTGTGATAAGGCTGGTCATGTATCTTTCCTTGGGCTTTAACCAAGACCGGGTGATTGGAAGTCACTTATACTAGCTTTAATACTAGAAAGATTAGGACCCTCATCAGTAGATGGAGATGTAGAGGAATAGTCAGACAACGTCTACGAAATGTCAGTATCAAGCGGCTGCCTCAAATCCAAAGTGGTGCTCAGAAGTGAAGTGATATTGAACCTGTCGTAAGAGGCAGACAGCTAAAAAGGTAGAGCCAATAATTACGTGAAGGCCGTGGAAGCCTGTGGCTACAAAAAATGTAGATCCGTAGACGCCGTCTGCAATTGTGAAGGGGGCTTCATAGTACTCTATGCCTTGCAGGAAGGTGAAGTAGAACCCAAGGAGGATTGTGAGGGCTAGAGATTGGATTGCTTGCTTACGTTCACCCTCTATAATACTGTGGTGTGCCCAGGTGACTGTGACCCCGGAGGCTAGTAAGACGGCAGTATTCAGGAGGGGGACTTCAAAGGGGTCTAGGGTTGTAAGACCGGTGGGAGGCCAGCAGCCCCCTAGTTCGGGAGTGGGGGCGAGGCTAGAATGATAGAAAGCTCAGAAGAAGCCGAGAAAAAAGAAGACTTCCGAAGTAATAAAAAGGATTAT
Organism: Tautogolabrus adspersus; assembly: GCA_020745685.1. Taxonomy (NCBI): domain Eukaryota; kingdom Metazoa; phylum Chordata; class Actinopteri; order Labriformes; family Labridae; genus Tautogolabrus; species Tautogolabrus adspersus. Next base: position 9,036 of record CM036584.1, on the reverse strand, counting down.
GCCGTATCGGAGCCCTTTTTGAACGGGGGGCGTGTGGTGCCCTTGGAATGTGCCTTCTCGAATGATGTCTCGTCACCACTGGTACATGGTTAGTAGGAGAAGCACAGTGCCTAAGGCTATAAGGGTTGTAGAGTGGAAGTGGAATCAGATTGCGAGACCTGATGTCATTAGTAGGGCGGCTACTGCGCCTGTTAGTGGTCATGGGCTTGGGTCAACTATGTGATATGCGTGTGCTTGGTGGGCCATTAGACGTTTTCTTGTAGGTAGAGGCTTAAAAGGAGGACAAATACGTAAGCTTGAATTATTGCAACAGCAACCTCTAGGAGGGTTAAGAGAAAGAGAAGTGCGGCTGTTAAGATTGCTACAGTGGGCATCATGGGTGCTAGGACGAAAGCAGCTGTGGCAATAAGTTGGATGAGTAGGTGGCCTGCTGTGAGATTAGCTGTCAGTCGAACGCCTAGGGCCAAGGGTCGGATAAAGAGGCTGATTGTCTCGATAATGATGAGAACGGGAATTAGGAGAGTGGGGGTTCCTTCTGGTAGAAGGTGACCTAATGCAACGGTTGGCTGGTTGCGCATACCAATAATTACAGTGGCTAATCAGAGGGGGACTGCAAGTCCCATGTTAAGGGACAGTTGGGTGGTTGGCGTAAATGTATACGGTAGAAGGCCTAGTATGTTAAGGGAGATGAGGAAAAGCATTAGGGAGGTAAATAAAACGGCTCATTTGTGCCCTGCTAGGTTTAAGGGAAGAAGCAGCTGTTGGGTAAACCGGTTAATAAATCAGCCTTGAAGCGTTAATAGTCGATTATTTAACCATTGGGTGGAAGGCTTGGGGAGGAGGATTCATGGAAGAGTCAGGGCGAGGGCGATTAGGGGAATTCCTAGATAGGTCGGGCTTATAAATTGGTCAAAGAAGCTTAGTGTCATGGTCAGTTTCAGGGTTCTGTTTTAGGCTTTTCTGCGCTTTGAGAGGAAGGCTCGTTTGGGAAGGTATGAGCTAAGACTTTGGGGGGAAGAAAGGTTAAGAAGACCAGTCACGCGAAGACAAGGATGGCAAACCAGGGGGCAGGGTTAAGTTGAGGCATGCCGCTAAGGGTGGTTGGGGATCACCAATCTTTAGCTTAAAAGGCTAACGCTATGCCCGGTTTAGCTTCTTAGCGAGGAGTCTAGGAGTATTAGAGCGGATCAGTCTTCAAAGTGCTCGAGGGGGACTGCTTCCACTACAATGGGCATAAAACTGTGATTAGCGCCGCAGATCTCTGAGCACTGTCCGAAGTAAACCCCGGGGCGGGATGCAATGAAAGCTGTTTGGTTTAACCGTCCGGGGACTGCGTCCATTTTAACCCCTAGGGCCGGGACTGCTCATGAGTGGAGGACATCTTCAGCGGAAACCAGGACTCGAATGGGGGACTCAGCTGGGATAACTATTCGGTGGTCTGCCTCTAGGAGCCGGAATTGTCCGGGGGTTAAGTCCTGAGTCGGGATTATATAGGAGTCAAACCCGAGGTCTTCATAATCGGTGTACTCGTAACTTCAGTATCATTGGTGGCCCATTGCTTTAATGGTGAGGTGTGGGTCGTTAATCTCGTCCATAAGATAAAGAATTCGGAGGGAGGGGAGGGCAATCAAGATAAGGATAACTGCGGGGAGGACGGTTCAAATGATTTCAATTTCTTGAGAGTCAAGGATGTAGCTGTTGGTTAGTTTAGTGGAGACTATCGCCACAATAATGTAAAGTACGAAGGTACTAATCAGGAAGACGATTATTAGGGCGTGGTCGTGAAAATGAAGTAGTTCTTCTATTACAGGTGAAGCTGCATCTTGGAAGCCTAGTTGTGAGGGATGTGCCATTGGTGGTTCAAGACATGCGGGGGTTTAACCCACGATTCGGCCTTGACAAGGCGGTGTTATCACTGGTTTAACTAATGTCTTATAAAGAAAGTGACAGAGCGGTCATGTGGTTGGCTTGAAACCAGTTTATGGGGGTTCGACTCCTCCCTTTCTCGTTAGTTTGTTTGAACTTGCACGAATGCGGGCTCTTCAAATGTGTGGTAGGGAGGGGGGCAGCCGTGTAGCCACTCAATATTTGTTGAAGTCAATTCTACTGACAGAACTTCACGTTTTGCAGCAAATGCTTCTCAGATGATAAATAAGAACATAATAACTGCGACTAGGGAGATGAGGGAGCCGATAGAGGAGACTGTGTTTCACAGTGTGTAGGCGTCTGGGTAGTCTGAGTAACGCCGGGGCATTCCGGCCAGCCCAAGGAAGTGCTGAGGGAAGAAGGTTAAATTTACCCCTAGGAACATAATACCGAAGTGAATTTTTGTTCAAGCAGAGTGAAGGGTATACCCTGTGAAAAGTGGGAATCAGTGAATGAAGCCTGCAACGATGGCGAAGACGGCCCCCATTGAAAGGACATAGTGGAAGTGGGCTACGACATAGTATGTGTCGTGAAGAACAATGTCCAGGGATGAGTTGGCTAGAACGATGCCTGTTAGGCCCCCTACTGTAAAGAGGAAGATGAACCCAAGGGCTCAGAGAAGCGGGGTTTCTCATTTGATTGCTCCCCCGTGAAGGGTGGCAAGTCAACTGAAGACTTTTACGCCCGTGGGGATCGCGATAATTATCGTGGCAGATGTGAAGTAGGCTCGGGTGTCAACATCCATTCCTACCGTAAATATGTGGTGGGCTCAGACAATAAACCCAAGAAGTCCAATTGCTATTATAGCTCATACCATGCCTATGTAGCCGAAAGGTTCTTTTTTACCTGAATAATAGGCCACGATATGTGAAATTATACCAAAGCCGGGGAGGATTAAAATATAGACCTCAGGGTGCCCAAAGAATCAAAATAGGTGTTGATAGAGGATGGGATCTCCCCCTCCTGCGGGATCAAAAAATGTGGTGTTAAGATTTCGGTCTGTTAGAAGCATTGTAATCCCAGCTGCAAGGACAGGCAGGGACAGGAGAAGAAGGACGGCAGTAATTAAAACGGCCCAAACAAAGAGGGGGGTTTGGTACTGCGAGATTGCGGGGGGCTTCATGTTAATGATGGTTGTAATAAAATTAATAGCCCCTAGAATTGAAGAGATGCCCGCCAGATGTAGGGAAAAAATGGTTAAGTCGACGGAGGCCCCTGCGTGGGCCAGGTTCCCGGCCAAGGGGGGATAAACTGTTCATCCAGTGCCGGCCCCGGCCTCTACACCAGAAGAAGCGAGGAGAAGAAGGAAAGAGGGGGGGAGGAGCCAGAAGCTCATGTTGTTTATTCGGGGGAAGGCCATGTCTGGGGCCCCAATCATTAATGGGATAAGTCAGTTTCCAAAGCCCCCAATCATAATTGGTATTACTATAAAGAAAATTATTACGAATGCATGTGCCGTGACGATTACATTATAAATCTGGTCGTCTCCAAGAAGTGCCCCTGGTTGGCTTAATTCTGCTCGAATGAGCAGACTTAAAGCAGTGCCAACCATTCCGGCTCAAGCGCCAAATACGAGATAGAGGGTGCCAATGTCTTTGTGGTTTGTCGAGAAAAATCAGCGTGTGGTTGCCACAGGTAGGATGGCTGAGTTTTAAGCGGTGGATTGTAGCCCCATAGACAGAGGTTTGATTCCTCTTCTTACCAAGCTCTGAGGTGTATTTACATGCTGGATTGCAAATCCAGAGATGCCGGCTAACCCCGGCCGGGGCTTTCCCCCGCCTCGCCCGGTTAAAGGGCGGGGGAAAGGTAGGCGGATGCTCGCTGGCTTGAGCGCTTAGCTGTTAACTAAGAGTTTGTAGGATCGAGGCCTGCCCACCTAGGAAGGCTTTAGCTTAATTAAAGTGTCTGTTTTGCATGCAGGAGATGTGGGGTAGTGTCCCGCAAGTCTTATCAGGGTCTGGGAGATTTTCACTCTCGCTTAGGGCTTTGAAGGCCCTTGGTCTTATGCTAACCTAAGGCCCTAGGGTGTAAGGAGTGCTACTGCGGCGGGGGTGAGCGGCAGGAGAAGCATTGCTGCTACGGCTGATGTAGCTAAAGGAAGTGTTGTCCGGGGGGAGGTGAGTCGTCAGGGGGTTGTGCCTGCAAGGTTGTTGGGTGACATTGTAAGGGCCATGGCGTAGGAGAGGCGGAGGTAGAAGTAGAGGCTTAGTAGGGCGCTAAGGGCAGCGAGGGTTGCCGTGAGGGCAAGATCTTGTTTTGTTAGTTCTTGGAGGATAAGCCATTTTGGTATGAAGCCTGTAAGGGGGGGCAGGCCGCCCAGTGACAGGAGGATGAGGGGGGTGAAGGAGGTAAGGGCCGGGGCTTTCGCTCAAGAAGTAGCTAGGGCGTTGATGCTTGTAGAGTCGTTTAGTTTAAAAGTAAGGAAGGTTGAGAAAGTCATAATAAGGTACGTAAGGAGGGTTAGTAGGGTTAAAGTGGGCGAGAATTGTAAAATTAAAATTATTCAGCCGAGGTGGGCAATTGAGGAGTAGGCTAGGACTTTGCGAAGTTGCGTTTGGTTCAGCCCTCCTCACCCTCCGACAAGAGTTGAGGTAAGACCAAGAATAACAAGAGTGGTGGAGTTTATAGGTTGAATCTGTAATAAGAGGGCGAAAGGTGCAAGCTTCTGTCAGGTGGAGAGGATGAGGCCTGTGGTCAAGTCTAGTCCTTGAAGCACTTCTGGTAGTCAGGCGTGGACAGGGGCGAGGCCGATTTTGAGGGCGAGGGCAAGCGTCAATATTGTCAGAGGCAGGGGATGCGTTATCTGTTGAATTTCCCATTGGCCCGAAAGTCAGGCGTTGGTGGTGCTGGCAAAAAGTAATATTGCGGCGGCAGTGGCTTGGGCCAAAAAATATTTTGTGGTGGCTTCAACTGCTCGTGGGTGATGGTGTTGGGCCATAAGTGGAATAATCGCGAGGGTATTTATTTCAAGTCCTATTCATGCTAGGAGTCAGTGTGAGCTTGCGAATGTGATTGTGGTCCCTAGCCCTAGTCCAAAAAGAAGGGTGGCTGAGATGTACGGGTTCATTAGGAAGGGAGGGATTTTAACCAACATTTTTGGGGTATGGGCCCAAAAGCTTATTTAGCTGACCTTTCTAGGAAGTGGTGTAGAGGAAGCACTAAGAGTTTTGATCTCTTCAGGGAGGGTTCGAGCCCCTTCTTTCTAAGAGGAGTTGGGGGGACTTTAACCCCCATTATTCACCCTATCAAAGTGACCCTTTAGTTTCAGGCACAGCTCCCAAACTATAGTTGAGGGGGGAGGCCTGCGAATGCGACTGGGAGGGCTAGGTGTCAAATCAGTAGGGCCAGCGTAAGGGGAAGAAAATTTTTTCAAATTAAGTGTATAAGCTGATCATATCGGAACCGGGGGTAAGAGGCCCGAACTCATAGGAAGACCATGGACAGCAGGGCGGCTTTTGTTATAAGGTTCATAGCAGTGAGTTCTGGAAAGGCGGGGATGTGAGAGGCCCCCAAAAATAGGGTTGCCGAAAGTGTATTCATAAGAAGGATGTTCGCGTACTCCGCCAGGAAAAAAAGGGCAAAAGGACCCCCTGCATATTCTACGTTAAACCCTGAGACAAGCTCTGATTCACCTTCTGTGAGGTCAAAAGGAGCCCGGTTTGTCTCGGCTAGTGTTGAGATGTACCATATTGCTGCTAGGGGCCAAGCTGGGAGCACTAACCATACGCTTTCTTGCACAACATTAAACGTTTGGAGGGTAAAGCCTCCAGTGAAGATAATGATGTTGAGGAGAATTAGTCCTAGGCTTACTTCATAGGAGATTGTCTGGGCGACGGCCCGTAGGGCCCCGATGAGGGCGTATTTGGAGTTGGATGCTCAGCCAGAGCCGAGAATTGAGTAGACTGCGAGGCTGGAAAGGGCCAAAACAAATAAAATTCCGAGGTTGAGGTCTGCTACGGGGTACGGAAGGGGTATTGGAGCTCACAGGGTGAGGGCAAGGGTGAGGGCTAGTATTGGGGTTAGAAGAAATAGGATGGGGGATGAGGTTGAGGGGCGCACAGGCTCCTTGATGAACAATTTAACACCATCCGCAATGGGTTGGAGAAGGCCGTAGGGTCCTACAACATTGGGGCCCTTCCGTAATTGTATGTAACCCAATACCTTACGTTCAAGTAAGGTTAGGAATGCTACAGCAAGAAGGACCGGGACGATATATGCTAGGGGATTAATAATGTGAATAATTAGTGTGGTGATCATAGTTAAGGAGAGGACTTGAACCTCTGTGGAAAGGGCTTAGGCCTTTTGCAGTAACCGGGCTCTGCCACCTTAACATGCCGTGTTCTCAGGCTTGTGGGGCTATGCCCTCTTGCCTGTTTTAGTTGGTTTCATCAGGTAAGGGTGAGGCGTGCCGTAAGCATGGGCCTCTTCTTTTCGGTCCTTTCGTACTAGAAAAGATCACAACATAGATAGAAACTGACCTGGATTACTCCGGTCTGAACTCAGATCACGTAGGACTTTAATCGTTGAACAAACGAACCCTTAATAGCGGCTGCACCATTAGGATGTCCTGATCCAACATCGAGGTCGTAAACCCCCTTGTCGATATGGGCTCTAAAAGAGGATTGCGCTGTTATCCCTAGGGTAACTCGGTCCGTTGATCGGCTTTGCCGGATCTGGAGGTCAAAAATTTTGTTTCTTAGAGCGGGAGCTCTCTGTTTTAGGAAGGGGTATTCCCGTTCCACATGGGGGTTTTGTGTTTCCCCGCGGTCGCCCCAACCAAAGACATTAGGGCAGGATCCCCTCGGTTTAGTCCTTTAAGCAGGGGTGTTTAACAGGGTCTACTTTGGTGTCTAAAGCTCCATAGGGTCTTCTCGTCTTATGATTTCATCCCCGCTTCTGCACGGGGAGATCAATTTCATTGACTTGAAAGAGGAGACAGTCAAGCCCTCGTCGTGCCATTCATACAGGTCTCCATTTAAAAGACAAGTGATTGCGCTACCTTCGCACGGTCAAAATACCGCGGCCGTTAAACTTATAGTCACAGGGCAGGCGGGACCTCTTATTCATTAATTTTGCAAGAGGCGATGTTTTTGGTAAACAGGCGAGGCTTTAGGTGTTTGCCGAGTTCCTTCTCTTTCTTTTAGTCTTTCCCTTTAGGCACGCCAGTGTGGGGTTAACGGTTGAATGCTGGATGTTTTTCTGGTTTTTTACTTGTCGTCCAGTGCCCTCTTTCGTTGGGGCCGTTAAAGTTCGGTGCGGGTTCGTTCCGAGGTACACGTGTGCGGGGAGAGGGGCGGGGCCCTCTTATTACTCATACTAGCATGGTCACTCCCATGGTAAACATGGGACGGCCCGGTAGTTACAGGGGTTAAGATAAAATTATCAGAATTAGAGGGGCTTAAAATGTATGAGCTTTAACGCTTTCTGAGGGGGTGGCTGCTTTTAGGCCCACCAAAACATTTTGTCCCTGGGGTATTGTGATCTTTATCCTCCTGTTAAAGTTGTGTCTTGTTTCAAAGGGGCTGTACCCCCTTTGATTAACTCTCTTGGTTTCTTGGCCTATCTGGTGAGGTTGAGACAGGGGGAATAAAGAAGGCCAAAAGGCTGAACTCCTATCCATTTCTCGGGCAACCAGCTATAACTAAGTTCGGTAGGTCTGTCACCTCTACTCAAAGCTCTTCCCACTCTTTTGCCACAGAGACGGGTTCGCCCTATATTTTAGGCTGTCTTGGAGTAGCTCACTTAGTTTCGGGAGGTCAAACTAAAGGTCACTTTGCTTGAAAATTACTAGCTAATTCATGATGCAAAAGGTACGAGAACAAATCTCTGCTTTTCTAGTCTTTACTGGGTTGTTTCACTTCTCTTTCAGCTTTCCCTTGCGGTACTTTCTCTATTGCGCCGGGGCTCCTTTTCTATCGCCTATACTAAGGTGGAAAAATGGTTTGTTGCTTCTAGGTTTCGGGGATGAGGGGTTATAAATAATGATTTGTTGCTTTTGTGGGGGCGGGCTAGCTATTGGGTGTCAGGGTAATCCGGTTTGCACGGATGTCTTCTCGGTGTAAGGGAGATGCTATGCGTTGTTTAGCTATACTCTGATTTTTCCAAGTGCACCTTCCGGTACACTTACCATGTTACGACTTGCCTCCCCTTTGCAGTTTTAGGGTATTAAGTATAAAGATACAGTAGACTTGGGGAGAGTGACGGGCGGTGTGTACGCGCTTCAGGGCCAATTTCAGCGGGACTCTCTATTTCCTGCTTACTGCTAAATCCTCCTTCAGGTGGGTATTTCAGGCCACCATTCGTATTCAGTGTTATATTGAATGTAGCCCATTTCTTCCCCTTCCATACGCTACACCTCGACCTGGCGTTTTGGGCTGTGCCAATTTTGCTTACTATTGGTCCTTCGCAGGGTAAGCTGACGACGGCGGTATATAGGCGGGAAAAACAAGGAAGGGTGAGGTTTAACGGGGATTATCGGTTCTAGAACAGGCTCCTCTAGGTGGATCTAAAGCACCGCCAAGTCCTTTGGGTTTTAAGCTTATGCTCGTAGTACCCGGGCGGATAGCAAATGTAATGTACTATCAATGTTTACGGCTAGGCATAGTGGGGTATCTAATCCCAGTTTGGGGCATAGCTCTCGTGGGGTCAGGTGGGGTAAAGCCACTTTCGTGGTTGTGTTTCTGTTCTTCGTATGCGTATAACAGCTTTGAAGACGTTCGGCTTTAGTTTAATAGTTTGCCCTAACCACTCTTTACGCCGGTGTTTATCAACTTGGGTCTCTCGTATAACCGCGGTGGCTGGCACGAGATTTACCGGCCCTCTTAGCTTTAACTAAGTCAAGTTTTCACTCATGGCTTAATGTTTATCACTGCTGAATTCCCTTGGGGGTGTGGCTAAGCAAGGCGTCATGGGCCAATATTTTGTGCCTGATACCAGCTCCTTGTTCCCGAGCAGGGAACTACAGGGCATTCTCACGGGGATGCGGATGCTTGCATGTGTAAGTTTAGCTAAAATTGATAATAAAGTCAGGACCAAGCCTTTGTGCTGACGGAGCTTTCTAGGGCCCGTCTTAACATCTTCAGTGTTATGCTTTAAGTAAGCTACGTTAGC
>JAJGRF010000064.1:26865-71174 GCA_020745685.1 Tautogolabrus adspersus | reverse complement strand
TATTTGATTGAAGTTATCATAACATTTCTAATTGTTGGTGTCTGTTTAAGTAATTGTTTAAGGAAGGCCAAAGTATTCCTCCCAAGTAAACCATAAATTCAACCTTTGTGTTTTAATAGTCATCACAGAGGACACACTCCTGTATTGCTAATTTCCAGAACTGTGGAAGTTAAGGTGACAAGGTCAGTTCATCTCATTATGTAGTCAATTTGTTTTGTTCTGATGCATGCTTTTAAAATATTATGTCTAACTCTCTTTAATAACTTTGTCAATCAAAATAAAGTGTGAGATAATGGATGTTTTTTGGATGTTATTGCATTCTGTTACATAGTTAAGGCATTGAAAGCTGGCTTCTAAATTTGATGAAATGTAAAAAAGTGAATGTAAAAGGTCAGTGTGCATTTATGTGTGTGTTATTGTCTGCCTGGGTCTACCAAGAATATTGTTACAAACACATACTGAAATAGTCACACACAAGCAGCACTTATTGTTAATGAATAATTGTACATATTTGTCTATACAATAGATGCCACGTGGAAGAGCTTACCGGCGCTCTCTTGCAGCCAAGAAAAGAGAGAGTGAGCGACGAGACATTGATGTGGAGCCACAGCAGCCCAGCACTGCCAGTTATGCACGTAAGTCCAGAATTCTGAAGTGTTTTCAAGTTTTAAATCCAATTGATATTATATACAATTTTATTTTGCAGTGTTTTGTAATATTTCTTTAGTAATAAATTACTTGTTGTGCTGGCAAATTTATGACTTATAAAGCATACATTTATTTTCTTCTCTAGGCCATGGTACTGGTGTTAGGCAGCGTGTCCAGAAATGGCAAACTTCTGCTTTGACCGGACGGTCACACAAGTTGGTCATTCCGGCTGAGTCTCCTGACAAGAAGGTATTATTAATTTAGATATTATGGATAAATGTAAAGCTATAAATGAAGTCATTAGTACTAACCATATAAATATGTGTCTGCCCAGTTTGTCCTTGTTGTAGGAGATAGTCATTTGCGAGCGCTAGCAGATGACGTTGTGAAGATGCCAGAGGGTTGCTTGTCCTTTGGCTTCATGTCGACACCTGGGGGTTCTGCTCAGGATGAGAGGATTGAGTTGGTGAATGCTGTGTTTCCTCGAACTCCTGCAGCTGTCTGCCTTCTTGCCCCCAGCAACAACCTCACTTCTTCTAGAACTATCCAGGAAGCTGGGGATGACTTCAGCAAGCTTCTTAGTTCTGCTTGTGAACGTTGGTCTAACGTAAGCTCATTAATATCTAAATATTTGTGTGTTTTTTGTTTGGTACATGTAATGGCATGTTTGTAATCATATCTTTTGTCTTCTTAATGTCAGGTGGTTGTGTTAGATTTCCCCCCTCGTCTAAACTCTGACAAGACCTACCAGGAGCTAATGCGTCAGGAGTTTCACCGTGTTGCTGTACGCAAGGGTAGGCTTACAAAAAACATATTTTTAATGTACATCTGTCAGTTATTAATGTAAATTATACATGTAATTATTATGAAGATGGATTACTTAAGGGTACAATGAACAAGTGTTTGAAATATTTTGATTTTTTGTTTATTTATTAAGGTGTCACATGGTTTCCTGTGGCTGATCATTTTCCGTTGAACAACACTGACTTGTGGGCCAGAGATGGTGTAAGTTGGAGATGATGATTGAATAGGACAAGTGAACTTTATGGCAGATACATAGGGTATTCATTGTAATTGCTATTGTTCTTCATTATTTACAGATTCACTTGTCTGACTCGGAGGGGATGCCTATTTTGGCACAGCTGCTGTGGGTGGCTGCTTATACGGTAAGTGTAATTGTAAATACCTCTTTGTGTGGATGAAGTTGTGATTGTTTGTTTTTGCAAGTTTAATATGAATAACATAATATTATTATTGTATTTAGGCAGTGGAGACAGTTCAACAGAGCAGCCAGGTGCAGGCTCCACTGAGGCCATGGGTTCCAAGATTCACTCCGCGCGTGGTTGTGAAGGGAGAGGATGTGTCACCACGTCCTCCAGCCAACCCCTTCAACTGGGCAGTTGTCAGAAAGGACAAGAAGGTAACATACTGCCATGTGTTTATTGTGATGTTAAAAACAGTAATATTAACAAAACTGTCAAATTTACTTAATTGTTTTGTCTCAAACTAAGTGTGCTTTTATGTATTACAGAGGAAGTCATCAGTGGAGCTGACTCACTCTCCTGATTGTGGCCCTAAGAAAAGGATGGTGGATAATAAGGTATTTTGGATTGTTCCTTTTAAGCCTTACAAATATTTATTCAATGAATTGTACTTAGGTGTTTTCTATTACAACAAAGAAGTAACTACTGTTTTTTTCACAGCTGGTGAGAGATTGTACCATCCCGTTAACACCAGTCTGGTTTAGCGTTGCCCTGTTGGAGAAGATGGAGAAAATCTTCCCATCTGATCTCAGTAGTCCTGATGAGTATAACAGGCCTGTTCCCGAGGGCAAGTCGGTATGTTTCATGTAAAACATGTTATGGTTGATTTCCCCTTTCTGACAACTGTATGTTTGATATAGTCAGAAATGTTTAAACTGTGGTGATGCAGTTAAATGTTATATATGGTTACAATAAAGTTGTTTTTGTATTTTATTAGAAGGCCTTTGTGGAGCAGCAGAAGAAGGTCACTGTCTCCAAGAAACGCCTGCGAAGGCCTGGGCAGGTCAGTTGTTTGTATAATATTTGGAGATTGGAATTGTTTGTTGACATCTAGGAACTTTACAGTCATTAATTACATTTTGATGGATAATTAGAACACAGTTGGAACATTTGTTCATTTATGTCTCATAGGCAAAGGCAGTTCCAAGTGTCGTGTGTTTGCCGGGGTCGTCTGTCAACGTGGAGAAAAAGGCTGTGGAGGAGGAGGTTTGTGGACTTTGTGTGTATTTTTATATGGACATAAAGTCATTTCACTCTATAATTTCTAAATGAATGAAGACTTCACCTTTTACCTTTGCCAATCATTTGCATGATGTAATTCCTTATGCATTTAAAATAGACCTTTAATGTTGAGTTGATTTAATAATGTGTAAAGTTGACATGAAGCTATGCTCTAAAACTTGGTTTGATTTACAATAAGTTTTTTAACCAATGTAGAGCCATTGTATAATTTCAGTGTTATGTTTTAAGTAGAAACAATTATTTTTTTCTATTGATATGTTAATAGTAGTAGTTTGTGACATTTATATTGTTGATATAGTTATGAAATAACAGCTACATTAAATGTGTTTTCATCACTAGTCTGTGTTGGTTATGAATTTTTTGTCATTTATATGTTTTATGTGTATTTACAACAGGGGGCAGCAGCGAGTGTTGGTGTGACGTCAGATCTGCTTTCGCCTGCCATAGCTGCAAAGGAGGGGCCAGATGTACAGTGCCGTAAAACTTCATCTAAAGGTCAGAGAGATGCTAAACCTCCAACATGCGTGTGTTCAGAGAAATCCCCAAAGGGGTTTATTTACGGTACACATGTAGCACCTGCACCACTGACACATGATGTAAATACACTGATAGCTTGTAGTGTGGTTGCCGCAATCAAGCATGTAATTGCACCTGTGTGTACATGGAGAGGGAGAGATGTAGATGACGTAGGTGCAGAGGGAAAGAAGTTGCTTGCTTTGTTAGCACAGGAGAGACAGGACAGTCATACTAAGTCGAATGACTTGTGTGAGCTGATTGAACAGCACAGTGTGTTTGATAGGAAGTGGAAAGTGGCTATCGGTGAGGCTGACTACATATATTGCAAAAACCCTGCTGCTGATGAGCCAACTTTGTCCAATAAGCTGCAAGAAGTACTGTTGAGGGATGGAATGTGCCTGTTGAACCTCAATGGTGCAGTAAGTGCTGTCATACAACACAGAGACTTTTATGTGGTTGTTGACTGTGGAACACGTGATGCCTCTGGGTTTGCATGTGGACATGGGACGTCTGTGGCGACTTTCAACACAAACATGTCTGACCTGATGTATCACATCAGGGGTTTGCAACACTCTCTTCATGCAGAGTGGTATGCTGTTTACAGCATGTCTGTGGATGCACTCGAGGTTGACAGTGAGAATTCTACAAGAGTTGCAGACAGTGATGTTGACATCCAAGTTGCAGCTGAGCATCAGGATAGCAGCTTTGTTCTGCCAACAAGTCAGGCCCCATCAGTGCAGGGGACATTTCATCAGGGGGCACCTCAATTTAAGTTTGCAGGAACCCAGTGTATGGCTATCAGTTTGGTAGCTATAGTTAAACACGAAATTAATAGCGTGTTTTCATGGCAGTCGAATGACCTCGATGGCGTTGTACTGCTAGGTGATGAGTTGTATTCTTCTTTGAGGACTAACGACAGGATCAGTGGTGGAGCTCAATTCCTTTGTGTCCCTGATCTGCCTAAACTGCAGGAGTTTTATGAACACTTGTATGAGTTTGAGTATTGTGATAATGTATATGGAGATGTTAATGTCTCAGATGGAAATCATTTCAAGGAAGCTGGGTTCACCACTTTAAAAAGTGGTTTGGAAGAGATGTTTAAGAAACATGACACATGCTTGTTTACATTGCATAGGAGTACTTGTGCAATCATCCGTCAAGATGGACGGTATGCTGTCGTTGATTCGCATGCACGTGATGCTGAAGGAATGATTGATGTGAACGGAAAAAGTGTTGTTGTATTTTTTAGTAGTATTGATCATGTCATTGACCACATACAGAAGTTCGCAACACAGCTGAATACATTGCAAAAGCGGTTCGACATTGATGGTGTTCAAGTCATTAACAAAGGGCCAATTGTTAAAAGTAATTTGCCTTTAATATCTTCAGGAGCTGCAGTTACCAGAAACAATGTGTTTGGAAGTAGTTTATCTGAAGAGTGTAGGGATCAGCCAGCAGTCAGTTGTAGCAGTAGTAAAAAGCGCACACGTTATGTGTCTGAGAACTTACAGAGGAGTGATGTCAGTCAAGTTAATTCAGATGTATTTTTTGTGTGTGATGTAACTACAAAGAAATTCCAGTTTAACCCCCTGAGCAAAGACGTTGCACAAGATGTGTGCAAACAGATAAATATAAAATGCGATAAGGACGATGCAGTATCTTGTGATTTTGGCCTGTTAGGGGCTCCTTGTAAAAATACTAAAATAAAGGGGGATGGGAATTGTTTCTTTAGAGCTGTCAGTCAAGCTGTCAGTGGTTCCCAGGATCACCACAGACAAATTAGACTAGCTGTAGTTAAGCAGATAAAAAGTAATGCTGAAACTTATAAGAGTCTTTTGAGACCTCAATATAGGTCTATTGAAAATTACCTTTTTAGATCAAGAATGCGCTATGTTGACAGTTGGGCAACAGAAATAGAGATTAAAGCAGCAGCAGATTGTTTAGGAGTAAACATATATACATATAAAAATGAATGTTGGCTTAAATATAAATGTATGAATAGGCAGGAGTCAAATCAGGGAATTTATTTAGAGAACTGTAATGGTAATCATTATGAGACTGTTGTTTGCGTTAAACGACAGTTAACTTGTTATGGGTACTGTAAAGTTAAAGTAACAGACACTGGGTACAATCTGAGACAACATAGCGAAATAGCTATTGATTCTTCAGTTTCATTGAGTCCTGCTGACTATTGTGAATCTGTGCTGAAAACAGAGAAGATTGAACAAAAGCCATCCCAAAGTAAAAAATCAAAATATTTAAGTACAAAAAAGAATGAAGATGACAAAATCAAATACCAAGAAATTCCAAGGTTTAGGCAGGAAAGGCAGGAAAGGACAAAAATGCATTATCAGACATATATGTGGTATAGAGAGAAAAAGAGGAACATGAATAAAATAAAATATCAGGAAAATGTCAGTCATAGAGAGAACCTTAAGAAAAGTAATAAAATAAGATATCAGGAAAATGCCAGTCATAGAGAGAACCTTCTGAAAAATATGAAAATAAAATATCATGAGAATGTTAGTTATAGAGAGAAGATTAAGAAAAATCAAAATGTGAAATATCAGCAGGATATTAGTCATAGACAAAATGTTAAGAACATTATGAAATTACAATATCATAAA
This sequence comes from Tautogolabrus adspersus, assembly GCA_020745685.1. Classification (NCBI taxonomy): domain Eukaryota; kingdom Metazoa; phylum Chordata; class Actinopteri; order Labriformes; family Labridae; genus Tautogolabrus; species Tautogolabrus adspersus. Next base: position 65,098 of record JAJGRF010000064.1, on the reverse strand, counting down.
AATGTGTTGTATAAACATAAGGTGAAGCAGTTGTCTAAAAATTCATACCATCACAATAAAGAGTTTAGGAAGGGTTTAGTAACAAGCAACCGATTAAAAAGGAAGAACTTGAAGAAAATGGCAGAGCAGTTTGATTTTGTTATGGAGAAGTTTTTAGAAACAGTAAAAGATGGTCCAGATTTTGTATGCTGTGTCTGTCATAGATTATTGTTTAAACACCAGGTTTTAAATTGTAAAAGAGACTACTATAAAATCAAAGAGGGAATAGCTGCATTAGCAGATAAATGCATTACAGAAGACTATTTACATAAATGTAGTCAGGACTGTGAGATGCCATGTCAGTTGTTGGATAGTGCTCGAGGGCAGCTTTGGATTTGTTACACTTGTCATTATAAGATTAACAAAGGAGAAGTTCCACCTGAAAGTGCTATTAATAATTTGGGACTTGAACGTGTTCCAGAAGAATTAGCATGTTTAAATAGTTTGGAACTTCATTTGATAGCTTTACACATACCTTTCATGAAAATTTTGCCTTTGCCTAAAGGTGGCCAAAATGGAGTTCATGGACCGGTGACTTGTGTTCCTGCAAATATTGTGCAGACTGACAATTTGCTGCCCCGTTCCAATATGGAAGGGTCTTTGTTGCGGGTGAAATTGAAGCGCAAATTAACCTATAAAGGTCACTATGAGTATCAGTATGTTGACACTACACGTGTTAGACGAGCATTGCAGTATTTAAAAAGGACAAATGTGCATTATAAAGATGTAGAGTTTAATGAAGCGTGGTTAAATGAGTTTTGTAGAGAGCAAGAGGAGGAGGTTGTAGCATCAGACAATAACAATGCTGAATCTGGAGGACCAATTCGTGATATTGTTGACGATGAGCTTTTGCATGACAGACAGCAACATTGCATGTTTCAGGATACGTGTCTTATGCCAGTAGATATAGGTCAGGAAACGTTAGATCAACACGATGATGTATTAAATTTGGCCCCAGCTGAAGGAAATAATCCTGTGAAACTCTTGTGTGACGCTGCTAATGAAGCAAAGTGCTTCCCAGCTTTGTTTCCACGTGGATCTAACACTTATAGTGAAAGTCGGCAGCATAGGTTAACACTGTGTCGTTATCTGAACAACAGGATTTTGAATGCTGATGGTAGATTTGCGCAAAATGTAGAATATATATTTTTTGCTCAATATATATCAGAGATAGAGCAGGTCATGTCTAGTGTATCGATAGCATTACGTAAAGGAAAAGGAGGTCACGCGTCCATGAAAATAGGAGATTTATTAAAAGAAAAAGAATCCTTGAAGAAGTTGTTGGAGTTTGATGATGGTTATCGTTTTCTAAAACCAATTAGAGGTACTCCAGCATTTTGGCAGGCAGCGCAGCGTGACCTCTTAGCGTGTGTTCGTCAGCTTGGCATTCCTACTTGGTTTTGTTCATTTTCTTCAGCTGACATGCGGTGGAAAAATCTATTGAATAGTATTTTGAAGCAGGAGGGTAGAACACAGACTGTTGAAGAGTTAGAGTGGGCAGAAAGGTGTGAGTTATTACGCCGCAATCCAGCCACAGCTGCCAGAATGTTTGATTTTCGCTGGCATTGTTTTTTGAAGGAAGTACTTATGTCCCCAGCAGAGCCAATAGGTAAAATAAAAGACTACTTTTATAGGGTGGAATTTCAGCAGCGCGGGTCACCTCACATTCATAGCTTGTTTTGGATAGAAAATGCTCCGCTTCTTGACAAAAACACAGATGAAGAGGTTGTTGAATTTATTGATAAATATGTAACATGTGAACTACCGTCAGATGATGAGGAATTATTGGAAATAGTTACATCTGTTCAGCAACATTCAAAGCGACATACTAAATCTTGTAAAAAGAAAAACACAGATTGTCGTTTTGGTTTCGCTAGGCCAACATCTTCGCGCACTTTCATTTGTCGTGCTAAAAGTGTTCAAGACTTTAAAACTAACTGCAAATGTAAAGATGATAAGACTGATACTTCAGCACCATGTTCATGTGAAAAACAGACTCAGATAGATCCAAACATAATGTCAACAGAGCGGGCAACAGAAATTCTGACAGCAATAAAGAAGGCTCTCTCAGATGAGAACTCTAGCTTTGATAGTTTGGAGGGGTTGTATCAAAGTTTAGGCATTAGTCAAACAGCTTTTGAGGCTGCATATAGACGATCTGCTCGTAATACACATGTTGTGTTGAAAAGAGAGGTAAATGAGGTTTGGATAAATCACTACAATAAGCCACTTTTAAAGTGCTGGTCAGCAAATTTAGATATACAGTTCGTGGTAGATGCATATGCATGTGTTGTGTACATTATTTCTTACATATCTAAGTCAGAAAGGGAGATGGGGTTATTGTTGGGAAATGCTCAAAGAGAGGCTTCAAAAGAGAAAAATCTTGATGCTAAAGATGCACTTAAAAAACTAGGTAGTGTCTATCTACATAACAGAGATGTCTGTGCTCAGGAGGCTGTTTTTAGGCTGTCAACAAACATGCATCTAAAAGAATGTTCAAGGAAAGTAGTGTTTGTACCAACAGGGGACAATGTAGTTAAAATGAGTTTGCCTTTAAAAGTGTTACAACAGAAGGCATCGTCATCACAAGACCTTGTGTCAGAAAACATGTGGATGACTAGTTTAGTTGATCGCTATAAGAACAGACCGGATGATAATGTCTTTAATGATATGTGCATGGCAACATTTGCTTCAGAGTATCGCATTCTAAGTAAAAATGAAAAGTCAAAAAACCGGATACAACTTCAGAGCAATTGTGGTTTTATCCTTAAAAGAACACGAACACAACCTGCAGTTGTACGCTACCCACGCTTCTCAGAAACAAAAAATGCAGAATTATTTCATCGCAGTAATATGCAGTTGTTTCTTCCGTACCGTGATGATATGCATTTGAAACCTCCAAACTGTGAGACATATGAGCAGTTTTACAAGAATGGTCACATTAGGTTCAGTGATGGGACAACACATTCAGTCAAGTCAGTTGTTGATGTGAATAAGAGGATGTTTGAAATGGAAGCTGATGAATTGGATGATATCCAAAATCAAGTTGATACTGACGGCTTTTTTGAAGATGCTTGGAATCAGCTGTGTCCACAGCAGGAATTAGAGCGCTTAGAGTGTCAGCAAGAACAGAACATCAATGAACATGTCATGGAAGAAGAAGTAGAAATCATACCAGATTTGGCTGTTAGTAGTAAAGATGTTTCACATTTTGAGAAAAGGAACAACATCATGTCTAGAACTGATGGTTTGTCTTTAATTAGATCTCTCAATGAAAACCAGCTGTCTATCTTCAATCACATACGACAACACTGCTTAGAAAGAATAAGGGGTAACAAACCAGATCCTTTGCATGTGTTTATCACAGGGGGTGCTGGTACAGGAAAGAGCCATTTAATCAAGGCTATTCAGTATGAGGCCGCAAGATTGTTGTCAACAGCTTGTACTCATCCAGACAACACTTGTGTTTTGTTGACAGCTCCTACAGGGATTGCTGCATACAATTTGCATGCAACTACTATTCATAGCACTTTATCTATTGGAATTGATGTACGCTTACCGTACATTCCTTTGGGTGAAGAGAAGGTTAATTCTTTGCGAGCCAAGTATAGTGATCTTCAGATATTGATCATTGATGAGATCTCTATGGTTGATCATAGGCTGTTGGCTTATATCCATGGCAGATTAAGGCAGATAAAACAGACAGGTGACTTTTCCCCATTTGGCAATGTAAGTGTTATTGCAGTAGGAGATTTTTTCCAGTTGCCTCCAGTAAAAGGGAAACCCCTTTATGTAGATAATGATGGCGTGAACTTGTGGTCTAGTCTATTTAAGGTTGTCGAATTGACAACAATAGTTAGACAAAAAGATGTTGTGTTTGCAGAGTTGTTGAATCGAGTTAGAACACGATCTAAGGAGACCCCAATGCTGGTCAGTGATATTGAGACACTGAAGAGTTGTGAAACTGGTGAAGTCAGCTCAGCTTTGCACATATTTCCAACAAATAACCAAGTAAATGAGCACAACATTCAGCAGCTAGTCAGAACTTGTCCTGACTATATTGACATTGAGGCACAGGATTTTATGAACAGTAAGAAAACAGGAAAGTTGGAACTTTTAAATGGACATCACAGTAAAACCTATAACACATCTTTACAGGAAACACTTCCCTTGGGGATAGATGCCCGTGTGATGCTGGTTAAAAATGTGGATGTTTTAGATGGTCTTGTTAATGGAGTGTGTGGTACTGTAACCCACATTGTGACTAATGAGGGTAAGAAGTTTCCTCAGAAAGTCTATGTGAAGTTTGATGATGTTGAGGTGGGGGCTAAGAGGAGGAAACAGTCTGCTAGTGCTTCTGTTAATTTCATGGATTCAACAAGTATTGACCCAGAGGAAGAACATGTTACCAGTAAGGGTGGATTGCGAAGGCAATTTCCACTTAAACTTGCTTGGGCTTGTACAGTCCATAAGGTGCAAGGTCTAACTGTGGACAGCGCTGTTGTATCTCTTAAGAAGATATTTTCAGCTGGTCAAGCATACGTGGCCTTAAGCCGTGTGAGGAGTTTGTCAGGGTTAGTCATTCAAGATTTCAAAGACAAGAAAATATATTGTAAAGATAACATTGTAGACGCCATGAAGACTATGCCCCCATTCTTAGTTGCTGATAGCACACAGCACACCAACTCACAGACCTTTAATGTCTTTTTGTTGAATGTGCAGAATTTGTCTCTGCACTTACTGGATTTGGTGGCATGTACACAGAATTTGCAGCTTAACTGCATTGCTGTAACAGAAACATGGATGCCTGATGTTTCTTCTGAAACGATAAAGATTGATGGTTACAGTTTTTATAACTGTCCACGAAGTTCATCGTACAATAGTAATAATCCAGTTCACACAGCATTGCAAGGCCAACAACATGGTGGTGTTGGCATGTTTACTGCAGACAATGTGGCATATGACTTAATCAAATTGCCACAGTTCAATTTGGAATGCTTGGTGTACAAGTACATTACTTTTGACATAGTAGTCGCTGTCATTTATCGACCACCATCTTACCCCATGTCCTTGTTTAAAGAGTATCTAAGCAAGTTGCTTGATTGGCTTGACCCACTAAGTAACACAATTGCTGTCATGGGAGATTTTAATGATGACATTTTAAAGTCTACTTCAATCACCAACTTTGTTACAGAAAGGGGGTATGTTCAGCTAGTGACACAACCCACTACTGAGAGAGGCACACTCATTGACCATGTGTATGTGAAAACAACACAGTACCAGGTACAGTCAGTAGTGTGGCCAACTTATTTTAGTGATCATGAGGGGATTGTTTGTTCATTTAAAAGAACATCTTTCCCAGATGTTCACACAGATTAGTTGACACTTCTCATGTTTGTAGTTTTTTATGAAGTTGTGTTGTTTTTTTATTTAATGAATTGTTGTTGTTGTTGTTTGTAGCTTTTAATAAAGTTGTGTTTTTTATGTAATGAATTGAATGAATTGTTGTTTGTACATTTTTTAATGAATTGTGTTGTTTTGTTGTTTTTGATGAATTGTTGTTGTTTGTAGTTTTTTTATGAAGTGGTGTTGTTTGTATTATTTAATGAATTGTTGTTGTTGTTGTTTGTAGCTTTTAATAAAGTTGTGTTTTTTTATTTAATGAATTGAATGAATTGTTGTTTGTAATTTTTTTAATGAATTGTGTTGTTTTGTTGTTTTTAATGAATTGTTGTTTGTAGTTTTTTTATGAAGTGGTGTTGTTTGTATTATTTAATGATTTTTTTTTTTTTTTTTGACATTGTAATAAAGTAATGTCTTTAGTTTTATCATTTAATGAATTAGTTATGCTGTTTGTCAATTGCAGGAAGTACTTATTAGTTGAATGATTAAACTTTGTTCTTTAAAAAATGTAAAATACCTTCCTCAAAAGTCTGTTGAAATGTTTAATAATGAAAAATGTAAAATAAACATTATTTTGTGTTGAACTTACATAATGGCATGCAGTTATTTGTAAATGTTGTGATAATATGATATTTATGTAGTAATAGATAAAAACAGGTTTCTTTTGTTGGTTAAAAATAAGGGACACAAATTAGCTAATATATTCATGGATTTTTAAAAGCAAAGCAGACTTTCAGATAAACCCTAATTAAACCAAAAAATGAAGCTTAAAAGAATATTGATGTTTTGATGCAGTTTGTGCTTTGACTTTCATGTTCACCATAAAAAAAACAAAGCCACCAGTGGAGCACAAGGTTTACCATCAAGTTATTTTGACATGGTTCAATTCCCTGTGGGCTGCTGATTGTTTGGCATTTGCATAAAGGTTGCATGTATGTCTTTATTTAGATAGTTGAAAAAGTAAACAGGTGTTAAAGAACGTATATTATGTATCTATGAAGCAAATAAACATAAAAAGACGTCTATGGGGAGGCATTTTGGAACGGTTAAAAAAAGGTGCGCCAAGACATCAAAGTTTGACAATACGCCGTGGACACGGCCTTAAATGTAACATCGTGCGGAGCACAACGGGAGATCTTCAACATGAGTAGAACACACTGACACTGAGTTCGCAATGATCGCATAGGTTGTCAGGGAAGTATGTTAAAATAGGAAGACAGAAAATGCAAAATTTGGTCATAATTTATCAATCAAAAAAATGATGGCGAAATGCAAAATTGAGGCATTTTTTTACAAAAAAAAAAAAAGATGGCGGGCTACCTGTTAGTTTTTGAATATGGGTGTGGCAGGATTTTATGTAGGTCCTGACATGTTTAATGGGCATAAAAATTGTTAAGCATGTAGGAGAAAAAAATGTCTATGGGGGGGCCTTTCGGAAAGGTTAAAAATGGCGTGACGAGACATCAAAGTTTGACCGCACGCAACGGCCACGCCCTTTGACGAAATAACGTGCAGAGCACAACGGGAGATCTTCACCATGTGTAGAACACAGTGACACTGAGTTTGCATCAATGGGATGAACGCTTTTGAAGGAGTTCGTTCAAATAGGTAACCTGTGAAATGCGAATTTCAGCCATTTTTGTTGCATTCAAAAAAATATTGCGGACTTCCTGTAATGTTTTGAATATGGGTGTAAGAGGATTTTATGTAGGTCCTGACATGGTGAATTGGCATAAAAATGTTCATGCATGTAGGACAAAAAAACATCAATGGGGAGGCCTTTTTGAAAATTTCAAGGGGGCGCCACAGAGCCATTTAGCCACGCCCACTTACTATACCCACATGAAAAGTTTAACTTTCCTACTGAGATCATGTGTATGACGTTTGGTGACTCTACGACTATATTAAGCCCCTCAAAGAACTACTTCCTGTTTGTGGCGAACGACGCGTCTGTATGGTGAGAGCGTTTGACGCAGACATTAGAGCTTGAAAAGGTAGTATGGCCAAGGTCTTAGGACAGTCCACAACCCTTTTGAAGGGGATATGATCAACTGTGTAGCAATGGCTAGTGCTAATTTACAAGCAGTAACTTCCTGTTGTCAACAGGTGGCGCTGTAAGTAATACAAACATTTTAAGCATGGATGTGTTCATGGCAGGACCTTTATCATACATGACACATTTGGTGATGATTGACCTCTGCATGGCAGACATATAGGCATTTTGTGGTTAAAAAATGGATTAAAAAAAACATGCAAATTTGACCGCACGCCAGGGCCACGCCCTTTGACGAAATAACGTGCAGAGCACAACGGGAGATCTTCAACATGTGTAGAACACACGGACACTGAGTTTGCATCAATCGGATGAACGCTTTCGGAGGAGTTCGTTCAAATAGGTGACCTGTGAAACGCCAATTTGAGCCATTTTGAGCCATTTTTTGTAAATTCAAAAAAATATGGCCGACTTCCTGTAATGTTTTGACTATGGGTGTAAGAGGATTTTATGTAGGTCCTGACATGGTTAATGTGCATAAAAATTGTCATGCATGTAGGACAAAAAAACCTCTATGGGGAGGCCTTTTTGAAAATTTCAAGGGGGCGCCCTTGAGCCATTTCACAAACTTTTTTTACGAAATAGCGAAAATATAAAATTTTTCGCCAGACCTGATCACCTTGCACATTTTGGTGAGTTTTCGTTCACGTTCAGGCCCTCAAAAGTGGCTTCAAAGAGGAGGAAGAATAATGAAAAATAAAAATAATCCTAAGGGTTTCAATAGGGTCCTACGCACTTGTCAGTGCTTCGGGCCCTAATTAAAACCGCAAGCGGTGATGAAGGGCCCGAAGCACTTCGTGCATGTCGGGGTGTGTTGCGACCGCGGGAGTGTAACGGCAAGACGCGACCAAGCAGCAGGCCTTACAGTTTGATTTGTGTAAAAGAGAAAGTTTGACAGTACACCGAGGCCACGCCCTTTTATGTAAAATCATGCGGCGTACAACGAAAGATCTTAAACATGTCTAGAACACACTGACACTGAGTTCGCAATGATTGCATGAACAGGGTCTCAGGGAAGTATGTTAAAATAGGAAGACTGAAAATGCAAAATTTGGTCATTATTTATACATTCAAAAAATGGGCGTGGACTTCCTTTTGGGTTTTGACAATGGGCACTGCAGCATTTTATGTAAGTCCTGACATGGTTAATATGCAGAAAAAATGTCATCCATGTCAGGGAAAAAACCTCTGGGGGGGGCCTTTTGAAAGAATTTCATGGGAGTGCACGAGACATCAAAGTTTGACAGTACACCATGGCCACGCCCTTTTATGTAGAATCTTGGTTTCACATAACTTTGGATCTTTAACATGTCTAGAACACACTGACACTAATTTCGTAATAATGGGATAAATGGTGGCTCGGGGAAATACGTTCAAATAGGTAGCCTGTGAAATGCAAAATTGAGGCATTTTTTTACACAAAAAAAAAATGATGGCGGACTTCCTGTAATGTTTTGACTATGGGTGCCAAAGGATTTTATGTAGGTCCTGACATGGTTAATGGGCATAAAAATTGTTACGCATGTAGGAGAAAAAAATGTCTATGGGGGGGGCCTTTTGGAAAGGTTAAAAGTGGCGTGACGAGACATCAAAGTTTGACCGCACGCCACGGCCACGCCCTTTGACGAAATAACGTACAGAGCACAACGGGAGATCTTCAACATGTGTAGAACACAGTGACACTGAGTTTGCATCAATGGGATGAACGCTTTCGAAGGAGTTCGTTCAAATAGGTAACCTGTGAAATGCGAATTTCAGCCATTTTTGTTGCATTCAAAAAAATATGGGGGACTTCCTGTAATGTTTTGACTATGGGTGTAACAGGATTTTATGTAGGTCCTGACATGGTTAATGTGCATAAAAATTGTTACGCATGTAGGAGAAAAAAATGTCTATGGGGAGGCCTTTTGGAAAGGTTAAAAGTGGCGTGACGAGACATCAAAGTTTGACCGCACGCCACGGCCACGCCCTTTGACGAAATAACGTACAGAGCACAACGGGAGATCTTCAACATGTGTAGAACACAGTGACACTGAGTTTGCATCAATGGGATGAGCGCTTTCGAAGGAGTTCGTTCAAATAGGTAACCTGTGAAATGCGAATTTCAGCCATTTTTATTGCATTCAAAAAAATATGGCGGACTTCCTGTAATGTTTTGACTATGGGTGTAAGAGGATTTTATGTCGGTCCTGACATGGTTAATGGGCATAAAAATGTTCATGCATGTAGGACAAAAAAACATCAATGGGGAGGCCTTTTTGAAAATTTCAAGGGGGCGCCACTGAGCCATTTAGCCACGCCCACTTACTATACCCACATGACAAGTTTTACTTTCCTACTGAGATCATGTGTATGACGTTTGGTGACTCTACGACTATATTAAGCCCCTCAACAAACTACTTCCTGTTTGTGGCGAACGACGCGTCTGTATGGTGAGAGCGTTTGACGCAGACATTTGAACTTGAAAAGGTAGTATGGCCAAAGTCTTAGGACGGTCCACAACCCTTTTGAAGGGGATATGATCAACTGTGTATCAATGGCTAGTGCTAATTTACAAGCAGTAACTTCCTGTTGTCAACAGGTGGCGCTGTAAGTAATACAAACATTTTAAGCATGGCTGTGTTCAGGGCAGGACCTTTATCATGCATGACACATTTGGTGATGATTGACCTCTGCATGGCAGACATATAGGCATTTTGTGGTTAAAAAATGGATTAAAAAAAACATGCAAATTTGACCGCACGCCAGGGCCACGCCCTTTGACGAAATAACGTGCAGAGCACAACGGGAGATCTTCAACATGTGTAGAACACAGTGACACTGAGTTTGCATCAATCGGATGAACGCTTTCGGAGGAGTTCGTTCAAATAGGTGACCTGTGAAACGCCAATTTGAGCCATTTTGAGCCATTTTTTTAAAATTCAAAAAAATATGGCCGACTTCCTGTAATGTTTTGACTATGGGTATAAAAGGATTTTATGTAGGTCCTGACATGGTTAATGTGCATAAAAATTGTCATGCATGTAGGACAAAAAAACATCTATGGGGAGGCCTTTTTGAAAATTTCAAGGGGGCGCCCTTGAGCCATTTCACAAACTTTTTTTACGAAATGGCAAAAATATCAAATTTTTCGCCAGACCTGATGACCTTGCACATTTTGGTGAGTTTTCATTCACGTTCAGGCCCTCAAAAGTGGCTTCAAAGAGGAGGAAGAATAATGAAAAATAAAAATAATCCTAAGGGTTTCAATAGGGTCCTACGCACTTGTCAGTGCTTCGGGCCCTAATTAAAACCGCAAGCGGTGATGAAGGGCCCGAAGCACTTCGTGCATGTCGGGGTGTGTTGCGACCGCGGCAGTGCAACGGCGAGACGTGACCAAGCAGCAGGCCTTACAGTTTGATTTGTGTAAAGGTGAAAGTTTGACAGTACACCGAGGCCACGCCCTTTTATGTAAAATCATGCAGAGTACAACGAAAGATCTTAAACATGTCTAGAACACACTGACACTAAGTTCGTGATGAGCGGATAAACGGTGCCTCGGGAAAATACATTCAAATAGGTAGCATGTCAAATGCAAAATTGGGCAATTATTTCGAAATTCAATCAATGATGGCTGACTTCCTTTTGGGTTCTGACTATGGGTGTAAGAGGGTTTTTTGTAGGTCCTGACATGGTTAACTTACATAAAAATGGTCATGTATGTAGGAAAAAAAACCTCTATGTGGAGGCATTTTTGAATGGTTAAAAGTGGCACGACTAGACATCAAAGTTTGACGGTACGTCGTTGCCACGCCCTTTTATGTAGCATCGTGTGGAACACAACGGGCGATCTTCAACATGTCTAGAACACACTGACACTGAGTTTGCGATGATCGGATGAAAGCCATCGGGCAATTTCGTTCAAATATGTAGCCGGTGAAACGCGAAATTGAGCCATTTTTTTTACATAAACAAAAAAATATGGCGGACTACCTGTAATGTTTTGACTATGGGTGTAAGAGGATTTTATGTAGGTCCTGACATGGTTAATGTGCATAAAAATTGTCATGCATGTAGGACAAAAAAACATCTATGGGGAGGCCTTTTGGAAAGGTTAAAAGTGGCGTGACGAGACATCAAAGTTTGACCGCACGCCACGGCCACGCCCTTTGACGAAATAACGTACAGAGCACAACGGGAGATCTTCAACATGTGTAGAACACACTGACACTGAGATTGCGTCAATGGGATGAACGCTTTCGAAGGAGTTCGTTCAAATAGGTAGCCTGTGAAATGCAAAATTAAGGCATTTTTTTACACACAAAAAAAATGATGGCGGACTTCCTGTAATGTTTTGACTATGGGTGTAACAGGATTTTATGTAGGTCCTGACATGGTTAATGGGCATAAAAATTGTTACGCATGTAGGAGAAAAAAATGTCTATGGGGGGGCCTTTTGGAAAGGTTAAAAGTGGCGTGACGAGACATCAAAGTTTGACCGCACGCCACGGCCACGCCCTTTGACGAAATAACGTGCAGAGCACAACGGGAGATCTTCAACATGTGTAGAACACAGTGACACTGAGTTTGCATCAATGGGATGAAGGCTTTCGAAGGAGTTCATTCAAATAGGCAACCTGTGAAATGCGAATTTCAGCCATTTTTGTTGCATTCAAAAAAATATTGCGGACTTCCTGTAATGTTTTGACTATGGGTGTAAGAGGATTTTATGTAGGTCCTGACATGGTTAATATGCATAAAAAATGTCATGCATGTAGGACAAAAAACCTCAATGGGGAGGCCTTTTTGAAAATGTCAAGGGGGCGCCACTGAGCCATTTAGCCACGCCCACTTACTATACCCACATGATAAGTTTTACTTTCCTACTGAGATCATGTGTATGACGTTTGGTGACTCTACGACTATATTAAGCCCCTCAACAAACTACTTCCTGTTTGTGGCGAACGACGCGCCTGTATGGTGAGAGCGTTTGACGCAGACATTTGAGCTTAAAAAGGTAGTATGGCCAAGGTCTTAGGACGGTCCACAACCCTTTTGAAGGGGATATGATCAACTGTGTAGCAATGGCTAGTGCTGATTCAGAAGCAGTAACTTCCTCTTGTCAACAGGTGGCGCTGTGAGTAATACAAACATTTCAAGCATGGATGTGTTCAGGGCAGGACCTTTATCATGCATGACACATTTGGTGATGATTGACCTCTGCATGGCAGACATATAGGCATTTTGTTGTTTAAAAATGGATTAAAAAAAACATGCAAATTTGACCGCACGCCACGGCCACGCCCTTTGACGAAATAACGTGCAGAGCACAACGGGAGATCTTCAACATGTGTAGAACACACTGACACTGAGTTTGCGTCAATCGGATGAACGCTTACGTAGGAGTTCGTTCAAATAGGTGACCTGTGAAATGCCAATTTGAGCCATTTTGAGCCATTTTTTGTAAATTCAAAAAAATATGGCCGACTTCCTGTAATGTTTTGACTATGGGTGTAAGAGGATTTTATGTAGGTCCTGACATGGTTAATGTGCATAAAAATTGTCATGCATGTAGGACAAAAAAAACCTCTATGGGGAGGCCTTTTTGAAAATTTCAAGGGGGCGCCCTTGAGCCATTTCACAAACTTTTTTTACGAAATAGCGAAAATATCAAATTTTTCGCCAGACCTGATGACCTTGCACATTTTGGTGAGTTTTCGTTCACGTTCAGGCCCTCAAAAGTGGCTTCAAAGAGGAGGAAGAATAATAACGAAAAATAAAAATAATCCTTTGGGTTTCAATAGGGTCCTACGCACTTGTCAGTGCTTCGGGCCCTAATAATAATTAAAACCGCAAGCGGTGATGAAGGGCCCGAAGCACTTCGTGCATGTCGGGGTGTGTCGCAACCGCGGGAGTGCAACGGCGAGACGTGACCAAGCAGCAGGCCTTACAGTTTGATTAGTGTAAAGGTGAAAGTTTGACAGTACACCGAGGCCATGCCCTTTTATGTAAAATCATGCGGAGTACAACGAAAGATCTTAAACATGTCTAGAACACACTGACACTGAGTTCGCAATGATTGCATGAACAGGGTCTCAGGGAAGTATGTTAAAATAGGAAGACTGAAAATGCAAAATTTGGTCATTATTTATACATTCAAAAAATGGGCGTGGACATCCTTTTGGGTTTTGACAATGGGCACTGTAGCATTTTATGTAAGTCCTGACATGGTTAATATGCAGAAAAAATGTAATGCACGTCGGGGAAAAAACCTCTGGGGGGGGACTTTTGAAAGAATTTCATGGGAGTGCACGAGACATGAAAGTTTGACAGTACACCATGGCCACGCCCTTTTATGTAGAATCTTGGTTTCACATAACTTTGGATATTTAACATGTCTAGAACACACTGACACTAATTTCGTAATGATCGGATAAATGGTGGCTCGGGGAAATACGTTCAAATAGGTAGCCTGTGAAATGCAAAATTGAGGCATTTTTTAACACACAAAAAAAATGATGGCGGACTACCTGTTAGTTTTTGAATATGGGTGCCAGAGGATTTTATGTAGGTCCTGACATGGTTAATGTGCATAAAAATTGTTACGCATGTAGGAGAAAAAAATGTCTATGGGGGGGCCTTTTGGAAAGGTTAAAAGTGGCGTAACGAGACATCAAAGTTTGACCGCACGCCACGGCCACGCCCTTTGACGAAATAACGTACAGAGCACAACGGGAGATCTTCAACATGTGTAGAATACAGGGACACTGAGTTTGCATCAATGGGATGAGCGCTTTCGAAGGAGTTCGTTCAAATAGGTAACCTGTGAAATGCGAATTTCAGCCATTTTTATTGCATTCAAAAAAATATGGCGGACTTCCTGTAATGTTTTGACTATGGGTGTAAGAGGATTTTATGTAGGTCCTGACATGGTTAATGGGCATAAAAATGTTCATGCATGTAGGACAAAAAAACATCTATGGGGAGGCCTTTTTGAAAATTTTAAGGGGGCGCCACTGAGCCATTTAGCCACGCCCACTTACTATACCAACATGACAAGTTTAACTTTCCAACTGAGATCATGTGTATGACGTTTGGTGACTCTACGACTATATTAAGCCCCTCAACAAACTACTTCCTGTTTGTGGCGAACGACGCGTCTGTATGGTGAGAGCGTTTGACGCAGACATTTGAGCTTGAAAAGGTAGTATGGCCAAGGTCTTAGGACGGTCCACAACCCTTTTTTAAGGGGATATGATCAACTGTGTATCAATGGCTAGTGCTAATTTACAAGCAGTAACTTCCTGTTGTCAACAGGTGGCGCTATAAGTAATACAAACATTTTAAGCATGGATGTGTTCAGGGCAGGACCTTTATCATTCTTGACACATTTGGTGATGATTGACCTCTGCATGGCAGACATATAGGCATTTTGTGGTTAAAAAATGGATTAAAAAAACATGCAAATTTGACCGCACGCCAGGGCCACGCCCTTTGACGAAATAACGTGCAGAGCACAACGGGAGATCTTCAACATGTGTAGAACACACTGACACTGAGTTTGCATCAATCGGATGAACGCTTTCGGAGGAGTTCGTTCAAATAGGTAACCTGTGAAACGCAAATTTGAGCCATTTTGAGCCATTTCTTGTAATTTCAAAAAAATATGGCCGACTTCCTGTAATGTTTTGACTATGGGTGTAAGAGGATTTTATGTAGGTCCTGACATGGTTAATGTGCATAAAAATTGTCATGCATGTAGGACAAAAAAACATCTATGGGGAGGCCTTTTTGAAAATTTCAAGGGGGCGCCCTTGAGCCATTTCACGAACTTTTTTTACGAAATTGCAAAAATATCAAATTTTTCGCCAGACCTGATGACCTTGCACATTTTGGTGAGTTTTCGTTCACGTTCAGGCCCTCAAAAGTGGCTTCAAAGAGGAGGAAGAATAAAAACACCGAGGAGGAGAAAAATAAAAAAAATAATCCTAAGGGTTTCAATAGGGTCCTACGCACTTGTCAGTGCTTCGGGCCCTAATAATAATAATAATAATAATAATTAAAACCGCAAGCGGTGATGAAGGGCCCGAAGCACTTCGTGCATGTCGGGGTGTGTTGCGACGGCGGCAGTGCAACGGCAAGACGTGACCAAGCAGCAGGCCTTACAGTTTGATTTGTGTAAAGGTGAAAATTTGACAGTACACCGAGGCCACGCACTTTTATGTAAAATCTTGCAGAGTACAACGAAAGATCTTAAACATGTCTAGAACACACTGACACTGAGTTTGCAATGATTGCATGAACAATATCTCAGGGAAGTATGTTAAAGTAGGAAGACTGAAAATGCAAAATGTGGTCATTATTTATACATTCAAAAAATGGGCGTGGACATCCTTTTGGGTTTTGACAATGGGCACTGCGGCATTTTATGTAAGTCCTGACATGGTTAATATGCAGAAAAAATGTCATGCATGTCAGGGAAAAAATCTCTGGAGGGGGGCTTCTGAAAGACTTTCATGGGAGTGCACGAGACATCAAAGTTTGACAGCACGCCATGGCCACGCCCTTTGACGAAATAACGTACAGAGCACAACGGGAGATCTTCAACATGTGTAGAACACACTGACACTGAGTTTGCGTCAATCGGATGAACGCTTACGTAGGAGTTCGTTCAAATAGGTGACCTGTGAAACGCCAATTTGAGCCATTTTGAGCCATTTTTGTAATTCAAAAAAATATGGCCGACTTCCTGTAATGTTTTGACTATGGGTGTAAGAGGATTTTATGTAGGTCCTGACATGGTTAATGTGCATAAAAATTGTCATGCATGTAGGACAAAAAAACATCTATGGGGAGGCCTTTTTGAAAGGTTAAAAGTGGCGTGACGAGACATCAAAGTTTGACCGCACGCCACGGCCACGCCCCTTGACGAAATAACGTACAGAGCACAACGGGAGATCTTCAACATGTGTAGAACACAGTGACACTGAGTTTGCATCAATGGGATTAACGCTTTCGAAGGAGTTCGTTCAAATATGTAACCTGTGAAATGCGAATTTCAGCCATTTTTGTTGCATTCAAATAAATATGGCGGACTTCCTGTAATGTTTTGACTATGGGTGTAAGAGGATTTTATGTAGGTCCTGACATGGTTAATGGGCATAAAAATGTTCATGCATGTAGGACAGAAAAACATCAATGGGGAGGCCTTTTTGAAAATTTGAAGGGGGCGCCACTGAGCCATTTAGCCACGCCCTCTTACTATACCCACATGACAAGTTTAACTTTCCTACTGAGATCATGTGTATGACGTTTGGTGACTCTACGACTATATTAAGCCCCTCAACAAACTACTTCCTGTTTGTGGCGAACGACGCGTCTGTATGGTGAGAGCGTTTGACGCAGACATTTGAGCTCGAAAAGGTAGTATGGCCAAGGTCTTAGGACGGTCCACAACCCTTTTGAAGGGGATATGATCAACTGTGTATCAATGGCTAGTGCTAATTTACAAGCAGTAACTTCCTGTTGTCAACAGGTGGCGCTGTAAGTAATACAAACATTTTAAGCATGGATGTGTTCAGGGCAGGACCTTTATCATGCATGACACATTTGGTGATGATTGACCTCTGCATGGCAGACATATAGGCATTTTGTGGTTAAAAAATTGATTAAAAAAAACATGCAAATTTGACCGCACGCCAGGGCCACGCCCTTTGACGAAATAACGTGCAGAGCACAACGGGAGATCTTCAACATGTGTAGAACACAGTGACATTGAGTTTGCATCAATCGGATGAACGCTTTCGGAGGAGTTCGTTCAAATAGGTAACCTGTGAAACGCGAATTTGAGCCATTTTGAGCCATTTTTATTTATTTCAAAAAAATATGGCCGACTTCCTGTAATGTTTTGACTATGGGTGTAAGAGGATTTTATGTAGGTCCTGACATGGTTAATGTGCATAAAAATTGTCATGCATGTAGGAAAAAAAAACGTCAATGGGGAGGCCTTTTTGAAAATTTCAAGGGGGCGCCCTTGAGCCATTTCACAAACTTTTTTTACGAAAATGCGAAAATATCAAATTTTTCGCCAGACCTGATGACCTTGCACATTTTGGTGAGTTTTCGTTCACGTTCAGGCCCTCAAAAGTGGCTTCAAAGAGGAGGAAGAATAAAGAAAAATAATTAAAACCGCAAGCGGTGATGAAGGGCCCGAAGCACTTCGTGCATGTCGGGGTGTGTCGCGACTGCGGGAGTGCAACGGCGAGACGTGAACAAGCAGCAGGCCTTACAGTTTGATTTGTGCAATAGTTGCAGTAGTGGCAAGTTTGAACAGGCAACGCTTTGAGGATCACAGAATATGAGTGGTTCAGGCTGGCACTGTCATGATGCACAACTACAAAGTGTCACATATGCACTCCTGAAAATATGTAGATCAAGGGTAAAGATAGAAGTGTATTATATTGTCTTTAGTTTTTGCTATTTGTGGTTTCTTTCCTTGTTAATTGTTTTTGCATCAAGAGAAATGTCTGGTATGTTGAAATGTACGTGGCACTACAAACTGATTCTGATTGTGTCTGTGTTAAAGCATGAGTTTTGTTGAGTTATGTTTGTGTATAAAGCCTTGTGACAGAGAAAATTAGAGCAGATGCAAGTCAAATGTTATCTATAGAGTCAGATAATTGGTGTGAGGTTTGGCAGGAATGTAGCAATTGCATGATTGGGATTTCTTTTGTTGTGCTTAGTACATGGACATTAGGGTATAGGCCTATATTGCAGCTTAGCTGATGAGAGCAATAGCATTAAGAGGCATATTCAAGGGACCTTTGTTTTGAGCTGCAATGAATCTGCATCTGTATAGTCAACAGTGAAAGGTTAGAGATGTTGTTGGTGCATATACAAGTATCTCAGGAAACTCCACCAAACTGTATTTCAGAGTTGTAGATATGTGTTGTTGTTATGGTATTTTTTGTGGGAAAAAATGGTGTAAACATCTAATCAACTCAAGTGACAACAAATGTTTTAGAAGATAAGAAAGAATACATTAGTGTAAAGTAAAACATAACAGAACGTAGGAAATGATATCAAACAAATAAGTGGAAAAAATAAGCTTTTTATGCATTTTAACATCATTGAGCAACGTTTTATAAACTATCAACATGTTTTGTAACACAGCATATAAACACATAATATATAGAAACATAGAATGCTATTAATGACACATGGTTCTCTCACAACTGTTCAAAGTTGCTCAATATAATTAAATACCTAGAGTATATGAAGGAACAACAACTGTGTTATAGTTGTACAATATGAACAACATTGTTATTATTTCAGTTGTTTCTGAAATTAATGCAGTGTGTTGAACAATGTGTGTGTTATTATTTGTATATGTAGGATGAAGTTCGGTTAAATTGAGATTTTTGCTTTTTGTGCTAGAGATAAACAAAGCAGTTTTAAAGTGGAATGTCAGCAATGGAAATGAACATAACAGGTTGAGGGTGTTCAGGTGGTGCAATTACATGACAAAGGGTGCAAATTGGGTACTTAGGATGCAATCATGTAAGTACCTATGGAGCACTCAAGGTGACGATTGCTAATAGCTTATGTAGGCATGTCCTTTTTGTTGATTTTTTCAAGTGGTAAACAGCATGCATTTGCATTATGTACTTGAATGTTTCAGAGATTAAACTATGTGTAAACAGTAACAGCATGAGGAAAGTTTAAAAATATATACATTGTACAGATTAAATGATGTCAAACATTATGTGGAGTGTTAATCAGTAGGAAATTGTTGAGTTATAAATGTATGAACTATTGACCTAAATTGAACATCAACTATAATGTTGTAAAAAAGTGTTTCATACATTTAGTTGTATTAAGCAAAATAACCACTTTAACTTAAAGAAGCTACATCATTTATTACATCATTACAATATGTTTATAGAAACAGTGTTGTGTTAAAATGTAAGCATATCATTTAAAAGTATGTCCATTAGATTTTATATTATTTTTTGGATGCCAACTTGTATAACAAAGGATTTCCTGTGTGTCTTTTGTTGTACTTTACTTGCGATGTGATTGGCTGGTTTCATATGGGCGGAGATTTAAATAGTTGTGCTTGCTCTTGATTATGCTGTTGCTTTTCGACTTTGCTTTCTGCAATTGAGAGAGTGACAACTTGATTTGCAAGCTTTTGCGTGCGAGATCAATTCATTGTGAGAGTTATTTTTTAAACTTATTTTCTACAGTTATCTGACATATTTATTTGGATTCACATCCAGGATACCATCTGTTCCAGTACATCAAGTAAGTAAAAACAAGTTAAAGTGATTGTTAGTGTGTTTGTTATGCAATATCAATGTTTGTTTAGTTTTGTAGTCTTGGGACAAAGACAAATTAGATTTAGTGATCCTAAAAGGCTGAAGAATATTGTATAATGTAGATCACCTTTACTGATGTTCATGGCCAAATGAAATGGTTTGTAGTTTCCTCAGTTATCAAAACAAATATGTAGTTAAGGTTTACTCACTTTTTATGCAACGTGGTACAACTAATGCAAAAGTGTAAGAAATGTATTTCTTTGTAAGAATTGTTAATATATATTATAGTGGCACTAAACCCATATCAGCAATGAATAATTTGTTGTAGGTTATGCATTATTGATAAATACTTTTTGTTAAAGGTTAGTTTTTGATTATTTGATTGAAGTTATCATAACATTTCTAATTTTTGGTGTCTGTTTAAGTAATTGTTTAAGGAAGGCCAAAGTATTCCTCCCAAGTAAACCATAAATTCAACCTTTGTGTTTTAATAGTCATCACAGAGGACACACTCCTGTATTGCTAATTTCCAGAACTGTGGAAGTTAAGGTGACAAGGTCAGTTCATCTCATTATGTAGTCAATTTGTTGTGTATTGATGCAAAATATTATGCCTTAACTCTCTTTAATAACTTTGTCAATCAAAATAAAGTGTGAGGTAATGGATGTTTTTTGGATGTTATTGCACTCTGTTACATAGTTAAGGCATTGAAACCTGGCTTCTAAATTTGATGAAATGTAAAAAAGTGAATGTAAAAGGTCAGTGTGCATTTATGTGTGTGTTATTGTCTGCCTGGGTCTACCAAGAATATTGTTACAAATACATACTGAAATAGTCACACACAAGCAGCACGTATTGTTAATGAATAATTGTACATATTTGTCTATACAATAGATGCCACGTGGAAGAGCTTACCGGCGCTCTCTTGCAGCCAAGAAGAGAGAGAGTGAGCGACGAGACATTGATGTGGAGCCACAGCAGCCCAGCACTGCCAGTTATGCACGTAAGTCCACATTTCTGAAGTGTTTTCAAGTTTTAAATCCAATTGATATTATATACAATTTTATTTTGCAGTGTTTTGTAATATTTCTTTAGTAATAAATTACTTGTTGTGCTGGCAAATTTATGACTTATAAAGCATACATTTCTTTTCTTCTCTAGGCCATGGTACTGGTGTTAGGCAGCGTGTCCAGAAATGGCCAACTTCTGCTTTGACCGGACGGTCACACAAGTTGGTCATTCCGGCTGAGTCTCCTGACAAGAAGGTATTATTAATTTAGATATTATGGATAAATGTAAAGCTATAAATGAAGTCATTAGTACTAACCATATAAATATGTGTCTGCCCAGTTTGTCCTTGTTGTAGGAGATAGTCATTTGCGAGCGCTAGCAGATGATGTTGTGAAGATGCCAGAGGGTTGCTTGTCCTTTGGCTTCATGTCGACACCTGGGGGTTCTGCTCAGGATGAGAGGATGGAGTTGGTGAATGCTGTGTTTCCTCGAACTCCTGCAGCTGTCTGCCTTCTTGCCCCCAGCAACAACCTCACTTCTTCTAGAACTATCCAGGAAGCTGGGGATGACTTCAGCAAGCTTCTTAGTTCTGCTTGTGAACGTTGGTCTAACGTAAGCTCATTAATATCTAAATATTTGTGTGTTTTTTGTTTGATACATGTAATGGCATGTTTGTAATCATATCTTTTGTCTTCTTAATGTCAGGTGGTTGTGTTAGATTTCCCCCCTCGTCTAAACTCTGACAAGACCTACCAGGAGCTAATGCGTCAGGAGTTTCACCGTGTTGCTGTACGCAAGGGTAGGCTTACAAAAAACATATTTTTAATGTACATCTGCCAGTTATTAATGTAAATTATACATGTAATTATTATGAAGATGGATTACTGAAGGGTACAATGAACAAGTGTTTGATATATCGTGATTTTTTGTTTATTTATTAAGGTGTCACATGGTTTCCTGTGGCTGATCATTTTCCGTTGAACAACACTGACTTGTGGGCCAGAGATGGTGTAAGTTGGAGATGATGATTGAATAGGACAAGTTTACTTTATGGCAGATACATAGGGTATTCATTGTAATTGCTATTCTTTTTAAATATTTACAGATTCACTTGTCTGACTCGGAGGGGATGCCTATTTTGGCACAGCTGCTGTGGGTGGCTGCTTATATGGTAAGTGTAATTGTAAATACCTCTTTGTGTGGATGAAGTTGTGATTGTTTGTTTTTGCAAGTGTAATATGAATAACATAATATTGTTATTGTATTTAGGCAGTGGAGACAGTTCCACAGAGCAGCCAGGTGCAGGCTCCACCGAGGCCATGGGTTCCAAGATTCACTCCGCGCGTGGTTGTGAAGGGAGAGGATGTGTCACCACGTCCTCCAGCCAACCCCTTCAACTGGACAGTTGTCAGAAAGGACAAGAAGGTAACATACTGCCAAGTGTTTATTGTGATGTTAAAAACAGTAATATTAACAAAACTGTCAAATTTACTTAATTGTTTTGTCTAAAACTAAGTGTGCTCTTATGTATTACAGAGGAAGTCATCAGTGGAGCTGACTCACTCTCCTGATTGTGGCCCTAAGAAAAGGATGGTGGATAATAAGGTATTTTGGATTGTTCCTTTTAAGCCTTACAAATATTTATTCAATGAATTGTATTTAAGTATTTTCTATTACAACAAAGAAGTAACTACTATTTTTTTCACAGCTGGTGAAAGATTGTACCATCCCGTTAACACCAGTCTGGTTTAGCGTTGCCCTGTTGGAGAAGATGGAGAAAATCTTCCCATCTGATCTCAGTAGTCCTGATGAGTATAACAAGCCTGTTCTCGAGGGCAAGTCGGTATGTTTCATGTAAAATGTGTTATGGTAGATTTACTCGTTCTGCCAACTTTAAGTGTGATACAGTCAGAATTGTTTAAACTGTGGTGATGCAGTTATATGTTAAATATGGCTACAGTAAAGATGTTTTTGTATTTTATTAGAAGGCCTTTGTGGAGCAGCGGAAGAAGGTCACTGTCTCCAAGAAACGCCAGCGAAGGCCTGGGCAGGTCAGTTGTTTGTATAATTTTTGGAGATTGGAATTGTTTGTTGACATCTAGGAACTTTACAGTCATTAATTACATTTTGATGGATAATTAGAACACGGTTGGAACATTTGTTCATTTATGTCTCATAGGCAAAGGCAGTTCCAAGTGTCGTGTGTTTGCCGGGGTCGTCTGTCAACGTGGAGAAAAAGGCTGTGGAGGAGGAGGAGGAGGTTTGTGGACTTTGTGTGTTTTTTTATATAATTTCTAAATTAATGAAGACTTCACCTTTTACCTTTGCCAATCATTTGCATGATGTAATTCCTTATGCATTTAAAATAGACCTTTAATGTTGAGTGGATTTAATAATGTGTAAAGTTGACATGAAGCTAAGCTCTAAAACCTGGCTTGATTTACAATAAGTTTTTTAACCAATGTAGAGCCATTGTATAATTTCAGTGTTATGTTTTTAAGTAGAAACAATTGTTTTTTTCTATTGATATGTTAATAGTAGTAGTTTGTGACATTTATATTGTTGATATAGTTATGAAATAACAGCTACATTAAATGTGTTTTCAACACTAGTCTGTGTTGGTTATGAATTTTTTGTCATTTATATGTTTTATGTGTATTTACAACAGGGGGCAGCAGCGAGTGTTGGTGTGACGTCAGATCTGCTTTCGCCTGCCATTGCTGCAAAGGAGGGGCCAGATGTACAGTGTTGTCAAAGTTCATCTAAAGGTCAGAGAGATGCTAAACCTCCAACATGCGTGTGTTCAGAGAAATCCCCAAAGGGGTTTATTTACGGTACACATGTAGCACCTGCACCACTGACACATGATGTAAATACACTCATAGCTTGTAGTGTGGTTGCTGCAATCAAGCATGTAATTGCACCTGTGTGTACATGGAGAGGGAGAGATGTAGATGACGTAGGTGCAGAGGGAAAGAAGTTGCTTGCATTGTTAGCACAGGAGAGACAGGACAGTCATACTAAGTCAAATGACTTGTGTGAGCTGATTGAACAGCACAGTGTGTTTGGTAGGAAGTGGAAAGTGGCTATCGGTGAGGCAGACTACGTATACTGCGAAAACCCTGCTGCTGACGAGCCAACTTTGTCCAATAAGCTGCAAGAAGTACTGTTGAGGGATGGAATGTGCCTGTTGAACCTCAATGGTGCAGTAAGTGCTGTCATACAACACAGAGACTTTTATGTGGTTGTTGACTGTGGAACACGTGATGCCTCTGGGTTTGCATGTGGACATGGGACGTCTGTGGCGACTATCAACACAAACATGTCTGACCTGATGTATCACATCAGGGGTTTGCAACACTCTCTTCATGCAGAGTGGTATGCTGTTTACAGCATGTCTGTGGATGCACTCGAGGTTGACAGTGAGAATTCTACAAGAGTTGCAGACAGTGATGTTGACATCCAAGTTGCAGCTGAGCATCAGGATAGCAGCTTTGTTGCGCCAACAAGTCAGGCCCCATCAGTGCAGGGGACATTTCATCAGGGGGCACCTCAATTTAAGTTTGCAGGAACCCAGTGTATGGCTATCAGTTTGGTAGCTATAGTTAAACACAAAATTAACAGCGTGTTTTCATGGCAGTCTAAAGACCTTGATGGTGTTGTAGTGCTAGGTGATGAGTTGTATTCTTCTTTGAGGAATAACGACAGGATCAGTGGTGGAGCTAAATTCCTTTGTGTCCCTGATCTGCCTAAACTGCAGGAATTTTATGAACACTTGTATGAGTTTGAGTATTGTGATAATGTATATGGAGATGTTAATGTCTCAGATGGAAATCATTTCAAGGAAGCTGGGTTCACCACTTTAAAAAGTGGTTTGGAAGAGATGTTTAAGAAACATGACACATGCTTGTTTACATTGCATAGGAGTACTTGTGCAATCATCCGTCAAGATGGACAGTATGCTGTTGTTGATTCGCATGCACGTGATGCTGAAGGAATGATTGATGTGAACGGAAAAAGTGTTGTTGTATTTTTTAGTAGTATTGATCATGTCATTGACCACATACAGAAGTTCTCAACACAGCTGAATACATTGCAAAAGCGGTTCGACATTGATGGTGTTCAAGTCATTAACAAAGGGCCAATTGTTAAAAGTAATTTGCCTTTAAAATCTTCAGGAGCTGCAGTTACCAGAAACAATGTATTTGGAAGTAGTTTATCTGAAGAGTGTAGGGATCAGCCAGCAGTCAGTTGTAGCAGTAGTAAAAAGCGCACACGTTATGTGTCTGAGAACTTACAGAGGAGTGATGTCAGTCAAGTTAATTCAGATGTAGTTTTTGTGTGTGATGTAACTACAAAGGAATTCCAGTTTAACCCCCTGAGCAAAGACGTTGCACAAGATGTGTGCAAACAGATAAATATAAAATGCGATAAGGACGATGCAGTATCTTTTGATTTTGGCCTGTTAGGGGCTCCTTGTACAAATACTAAAATAAAGGGGGATGGGAATTGTTTCTTTAGAGCTGTCAGTCAAGCTGTGAGTGGTTCCCAGGATCACCACAGACAAATTAGACTAGCTGTAGTTAAGCAGTTAGAAAGTAATGCTGGAACTTATAAGAGTCTTTTGAGACCTCAATATAGGTCTATTGAAAATTACCTTTTTAGATCAAGAATGCGCTATGTTGACAGTTGGGCAACAGAAATAGAGATTAAAGCTGCAGCAGATTGTTTAGGAGTAAACATATATACATATAAAAATGATGGCTGGCTTAAATATAAATGTATGAATAGGCAGGAGTCAAATCAGGGAATTTATTTAGAGAACTGTAATGGTAATCATTATGAGGCTGTTGTTTGCGTTAAACGACAGTTAAGTTGTTATGGGTACTGTAAAGTTAAAGTAACAGACACTGGGTACAATCTGAGACAACATAACGAAATAGCTATTGATTCTTCAGTTTCATTGAGTCCTGCTGACTATTGTGAATCTGTGCTGAAAACAGAGAAGATTGAACAAAAGCCATCACAAAGTAAAAAATCTAAATATTTAAGTACAAAAAAGAATGAAGATGACAAAATCAAATACCAAGAAATTCCAAGGTTTAGGCAGGAAAGGCAGGAAAGGACAAAAATGCATTATCAGACATATATGTGGTATAGAGAGAAAAAGAGGAACATGAATAAAATAAAATATCAGGAAAATGTCAGTCATAGAGAGAACCTTAAGAAAAATAGTAAAATAAAATATCAGGAAAATATCAGTCATAGAGAGAACCTTAAGAAAAGTAGTAAAATAAAATATCAGGAAAATGTCAGTCATAGAGAGAACCTTAAGAAAAGTAATAAAATAAAATATCAGGAAAATGTCAGTCATAGAGAGAACCTTAAGAAAAGTAATAAAATAAAATATCAGGAAAATGTCAGTCATAGAGAGAAACTTCTCAAAAAAAGGAAAATAAAATATCATGACAATGTTAGTTATAGAAAGAAGATTAGAGAGAAGATTAAGAAAAATCAAAAAGTGAAATATCAGCAGGATATTAGTCATAGACAAAATGTTAAGAACATTATGAAATTACAATATCATAAAAATGTGTTGTATAAACATAAGGTGAAGCAGTTGTCTAAAAAGTCATACCATCACAATAAAGAGTTTAGGAAGGGTTTAGTAACAAGCAACCGATTAAAAAGGCAGAACCTGAAGAAAATGGCAGAGCAGTTTAATTTTGTTATGGAGAAGTTTTTAGAAACAGTAAAAGATGGTCCAGATTTTGTATGCTGTGTCTGTCATAGATTATTGTTTAAACACCAGGTTTTAAATTGTAAAAGAGACTACTATAAAAACAAAGAGGGTATAGCTGCATTAGCAGATAAATGCATTACAGAAGACTATTTACATAAATGTAGTCAGGACTGTGAGATGCCATGTCAGTTGTTGGATAGTGCTCGAGGGCAGCTTTGGATTTGTTACACTTGTCATTATAAGATTAACAAAGGAGAAGTTCCACCTGAAAGTGCTATTAATAATTTGGAACTTGAACGTGTTCCAGAAGAATTAGCATGTTTAAATAGTTTGGAACTTCATTTGATAGCTTTACACATTCCTTTCATGAAAATTTTGCCTTTGCCTAAAGGTGGTCAAAATGGAGTTCATGGACCGGTGACTTGTGTTCCTGCAAATATTGTGCAGACTGACAATTTGCTGCCCCGTTCCAATATGGAAGGGTCTTTGTTGCGGGTGAAATTGAAGCGCAAATTAACCTATAAAGGTCACTATGAGTATCAGTATGTTGACACTACACGTGTTAGACGAGCATTGCAGTATTTAAAAAGGACAAATGTGCATTATAAAGATGTAGAGTTTAATGAAGCGTGGTTAAATGAGTTTTGTAGGGAGCAAGGCGAGGAGGTTGTAGCATCAGACAGTAACAATGCTGAATCTGGAGGACCAATTCGTGATATTGTTGACGATGAGCTTTTGCATGACAGACAGCAACATTGCATGTTTCAGGATACGTGTCTTATGCCAGTAGATATAGGTCAGGAAACGTTAGATCAACACGATGATGTTTTAAATTTGGCCCCAGCTGAAGGAAATAATCCTGTGAAACTGTTGTGTGACGCTGCTAATGAAGCAAAGTGCTTCCCAGCTTTGTTTCCAGGTGGATACAACACTTATAGTGAAAGTCGGCAGCATAGGTTAACACTGTGTCGTTATCTGAACAACAGGATTTTGAATGCTGATGGTAGATTTGCGCAAAATGTAGAATATATATTTTTTGCTCAATATATATCAGAGATAGAGCAGGTCATGTCTAGTGTATCAATAGCATTACGTAAAGGCAAAGGAGATCATGCGGCCATGAAAATAGGAGATTTATTAAAAGAAAAAGAATCCTTGAAGAAGTTGTTGGAGTTTGATGATGGTTATCGTTTTCTAAAACCAATTAGAGGTACTCCAGCATTTTGGCAGGCAGCGCAGCGTGACCTCTTAGCGTGTGTTCGTCAGCTTGGCATTCCTACTTGGTTTTGTTCATTTTCTTCAGCTGACATGCGGTGGAAAAATCTATTGAATAGTATTTTGAAGCAGGAGGGTAGAACACAGACTGTTGAAGAGTTAGAGTGGGCTGAAAGGTGTGAGTTATTACGTCGCAATCCAGCCATAGCTGCCAGAATGTTTGATTTTCGCTGGCATTGTTTTTTGAAGGAAGTACTTATGTCCCCAGCAGAGCCAATAGGTAAAATAAAAGACTACTTTTATAGGGTGGAATTTCAGCAGCGCGGGTCACCTCACATTCATAGCTTGTTTTGGATAGAAAATGCTCCGCTTCTTGACAAAAACACAGATGAAGAGGTTGTTGAATTTATTGATAAATATGTAACGTGTGAACTACCGTCAGATGATGAGGAATTATTGGAAATAGTTACATCTGTTCAGCAACATTCAAAGCGACATACTAAAACTTGTAAAAAGAAAAACACAGATTGTCGTTTTGGTTTCGCTAGGCCAACATCTTCGCGCACTTTCATTTGTCGTGGTAAAAGTGTTCAAGACTTTAAAACTAACTGCAAATGTAAAGATGATAAGACTGATACTTCAGCACCATGTTCATGTGTAAAACAGACTCAGATAGATCCAAACATAATGTCAACAGAGCGGGCAACAGAAATTCTGACAGCAATAAAGAAGGCTCTCTCAGATGAGAACTCTAGCTTTGATAGTTTGGAGGGGTTATATCAAAGTTTAGGCATTAGTCAAACAGCTTTTGAGGCTGCATATAGACGATCTGCTCGTAATACACATGTTGTGTTGAAAAGAGAGGTAGATGAGGTTTGGATAAATCACTACAATAAGCCACTCTTAAAGTGCTGGTCAGCAAATTTAGATATACAGTTCGTGGTAGATGCATATGCATGTGTTGTGTACATTATTTCTTACATATCTAAGTCAGAAAGGGAGATGGGGTTATTGTTGGGAAATGCTCAAAGAGAGGCTTCAAAAGAGAAAAATCTTGATGCTAAAGATGCACTTAAAAAACTAGGTAGTGTCTATCTACATAACAGAGATGTCAGTGCTCAGGAGGCTGTTTATAGGCTGACAACAAACATGCATCTTAAAGAATGTTCAAGGAAAGTAGTGTTTGTACCAACAGGGGACAATATAGTTAAAATGAGTTTGCCTTTAAAAGTGTTACAACAGAAGGCATCGTCATCACAAGACCTTATGTCAGAAAACATGTGGATGACTAGTTTAGTTGATCGCTATAAGAACAGACCGGATGATAATGTCTTTAATGATATGTGCATGGCAACCTTTGCTTCAGAGTATCGCATTCTAAGTAAAAATGAAAAGTCAAAAAAACGAATACAACTTCAGAGCAATTGTGGTTTTATCCTTAAAAGAACACGAACACAACCTGCAGTTGTACGCTACCCACGCTTCTCAGAAACAAAAAATGCAGAATTATTTCATCGCAGTAATATGCAGTTGTTTCTTCCGTACCGTGTTGATATGCATTTGAAACCCCCAAACTGTGAAACATATGAGCAGTTTTACAAGAATGGTCACATTAGGTTCAGTGATGGGACAACACATTCAGTCAAGTCAGTTGTTGATATGAATAAGAGGATGTTTGAAATGGAAGCTGATGAATTGGATGATATCCAAAATCAAGTGGATACTGACGGCTTTTTTGAAGATGCTTGGAATCAGCTGTGTCCTCAGCAGGAATTAGAGCGCTTAGAGTGTCAGCAAGAACAGAACATCAATGAACATGTCATGGAAGAAGAAGTAGAAATCATACCAGATTTGGCTGTTAGTAGTAAAGATGTTTCACATTTTGAGAAAAGGAACAACATCATGTCTCGAACTGATGGTTTGTCTTTAATTAGATCTCTGAATGAAAACCAGCTGTCTATCTTCAATCAGATACGACAACACTGCTTAGAAAGAATAAGGGGTAACAAACCAGATCCTTTGCATGTGTTTATCACAGGGGGTGCTGGTACAGGAAAGAGCCATTTAATCAAGGCTATTCAGTATGAGGCCACAAGATTGTTGTCAACAGCTTGTACTCATCCAGACAACACTTGTGTTTTGTTGACAGCTCCTACAGGGATTGCTGCATACAATTTGCATGCAACAACTATTCATAGCACTTTATCTATTGGAATTGATGTACGCTTACCGTACATTCCTTTGGGTGAAGAAAAGGTTAATTCTTTGCGAGCCAAGTATAGTGATCTTCAGATATTGATCATTGATGAGATCTCTATGGTTGATCATAGGCTGTTGGCTTATATCCATGGCAGATTAAGGCAGATAAAACAGACAGGTGACTTTTCCCCATTTGGCAATGTAAGTGTTATTGCAGTAGGAGATTTTTTCCAGTTGCCTCCAGTAAAAGGAAAACCCCTTTATGTTGATAATGATGGCGTGAACTTGTGGTCTAGTCTATTTAAGGTTGTTGAATTGACAACAATAGTTAGACAAAAAGATGTTGTGTTTGCAGAGTTGTTGAATCGAGTTAGAACACGATCTAAGGAGACCCCAATGCTGGTCAGTGATATTGAGACACTGAAGCGTTGTGAAACTGGTGAAGTCAGCTCAGCTTTGCACATATTTCCAACAAATAACCAAGTAAATGAGCACAACATTCAGCAGCTAGTCAGGACTTGTCCTGACTATATTGAGATTGAGGCACAGGATTTTATGAACAGTAAGAAAACAGGAAAGTTGGAACTTTTAAATGGACATCACAGCAAAACCTATAACACATCTTTACAGGAAACACTTCCCTTGGGGATAGATGCCCGTGTGATGCTGGTTAAAAATGTGGATGTTCTAGATGGTCTTGTTAATGGGGTGTGTGGTACTGTAACCCACATTGTGACTAATGATGGTAAGAAGTTTCCTAAGAAAGTCTATGTGAAGTTTGATAATGTCGAGGTGGGGGCTAAGAGGAGGAAACAGTCTGCTAGTGCTTCTGTTATTTTGATGGATTCAACAAGTATTGACCCAGAGGAAGAAAATGTTACCAGTAAGGGTGGATTGCGGAGGCAATTTCCACTTAAACTTGCTTGGGCTTGTACAGTCCATAAGGTGCAAGGTCTAACTGTGGACAGCGCTGTTGTATCTCTTAAGAAGATATTTTCAGCTGGTCAGGCATACGTGGCCTTAAGCCGTGTGAGGAGTTTGTCAGGGTTAGTCATTCAAGATTTCAAAGAGCAAAAAATATATTGTAAAGATAACATTATAGACGCCATGAAGAGTATGCCCCCATTCTTAGTTGCTGATAGCACACAGCACACCAACTCACAGACCTTTAATGTGTTTTTGATGAATGTGCAGAATTTGTCTCTGCACTTACTGGATTTGGTGGCATGTACACAGTATTTGCAGCTAAACTGCATTGCTGTAACAGAAACATGGATGCCTGATGTTTCTTCTGAAACAATAAAGATTGATGGTTACAGTTTTTATAACTGTCCACGAAGTTTATCATACAATAGTAATAATCCAGTTCACACAGCATTGCAAGCCCAACAACATGGTGGTGTTGGCATGTTTAGTGCAGACAATATGGCATATGACTTAATCAAATTGCCACAGTTCAATTTAGAATGCTTGGTGTACAAGTACATTACTTTTGACATAGTAGTCGCTGTCATTTATCGACCACCATCTTATCCCATGTCCTTGTTTAAGGAGTATCTAAGCAAGTTGCTTGATTGGCTTGACCCACTAAGTAACACAATTGCTGTCATGGGAGATTTTAATGATGACATTTTAAAGTCTACTTCAATCACCAACTTTGTTACAGAAAGGGGGTATGTTCAGCTAGTGACACAACCCACTACTGAGAGAGGCACACTCATTGACCATGTGTATGTGAAAACAACACAGTACCAGGTACAGTCAGAAGTGTGGCCAACTTATTTTAGTGATCATGAGGGGATTTTATGTTCCTTCACAAGAACATCTTTCCCAGATGTTCACACAGATTAGTTGACACTTCTCATGTTTGTAGTTTTTTATGAAGTTGTGTTGTTTTTTTATTTAATGAATTGTTGTTGTTGTTTGTAGCTTTTAATAAAGTTGTGTTTTTTTATGTAATGAATTGAATGAATTGTTGTTTGTACTTTTTGTAATGAATTGTGTTGTTTTGTTATTTTTGATGAATTGTGTTGTTTTGTTATTTTTGATGAAATGTTTGTAGATTTTTTTAATGAATTGTGTTGTTTTGTTGTTTTTGATTAAATGTTTGTAGATTTTTTTAATGAATTGTGTTGTTTTGTTGTTTTTGATGAATTGTTGTTGTTTGTAGTGTTTTTATGAAGTAGTGTTGTTTGTATTATTTAATGAATTGTTTTTTTGATTTGACATTGTAATAAAGTAATGTCTTTAGTTTTATCATGTAATGAATTAGTTATGCTGTTTGTCAATTGCAGGAAGTACTTCTTAGTTATTAGTTGAATGATTAAACTTTGTTCTTTAAAAAATGTAAAATACCTTCCTCAAAAGTCTGTTGAAATGTTTAATAATGAAAAATGTAAAATAAACATTGTTTTGTGTTGAACTTACATAATGGCATGCAGTTATTTGTAAATATTGTGATAATATGATATTTATGTAGTAATAGATAAAAAAAAGGTTTCTTTTGTTGGTTAAAAATAAGGGACACAAATTAGCTAATATTATATTCATGGATTTTTAAAAGCAAAGTAGACTTTCAGAGAAACCCTAATTAAACCAAAAAATAAAGCTTAAAAGAATATTGATGTTTTGATGCAGTTTTTGCTTTGACTTTCATGTTCACCATTAAAAAAAACAAAGCCACCAGTGCAGGTTTACCATCAAGTAACTTTGACATGGTTCAATTCCCTGTGGGCTGCTGATTGTTTGGCATTTGCATAAAGGTTGCATGTATGTGTTTATTTATATAGTTGAAAAAGTAAACAGGTGTTAAAGAACGTATATTATGTATGTATGAAGCAAATAAACATAAAAAGACGTGTATGGGGAGGCATTTTGGAACGGTTAAAAAAACGTGCGCCAAGACATCAAAGTTTGACAAAATGCCGTGGACACGGCCTTTTATGTAACATCGTGCGGAGCACAACGGGAGATCTTCAACATGTGTAGAACACACTGACACTGAGTTCGCAATGATGGCATAGGTTCTCTGGGAAGTATGTTAAAATAGGAAGACTGAAAATGCAAAATTTGGTCATTCTTTATCAATCCAAAAATTATGGAGGACTTCCTTTTAAGTTTTGACAATGGGCACCATGGCATTTTATTTAAGTCCTGACATGGTTAATATGCAGAAAAAATGTCATGCATGTAGGGGGAAAAACCTGTGGGGGGGGCCTTCTGAAAGAATTTCATGGGGGTGCACCGAGACATCAAAGTTTGACAGTACACCATGGCCACGCCCTTTTATGTAGAATCTTGGTTCCACATAACTTTGGCTTTTTAACATGTCTAGAACACACTGACATTGATTTCGTAATGATCGGATAAATGGTAGCTCGGGGAAATACGTTCAAGTAGGTAGCCTGTGAAATGCAAAATGAAGGCATTTTTTTACACACAAAAAAAGTTATGGCGGACTTCCTGTAATGTTTTGACTATGAGTGTAACAGGATTTTATTTAGGTCCTGACATGGTTAATGGGCATAAAAATGTTCATGCATGTAGGACAAAAAAACGTCAATGGGTGGGCCTTTTCGAAAAGTTAAAAGTGGCGTGACGAGACATCAAAGTGTGACCACACGCCACGGCCACGCCCTTTGACGAAATAACGTGCAGAGCACAACGGGAGATCTTCAACATGTGTAGAACACAGTAACACTGAGTTTGCATCAATGGGATGAACGCTTTCGAAGGAGTTCGTTCAAATAGGTAACCTGTGAAATGCGAATTTCAGCCATTTTTGTTGCATTCAAAAACATATGGCGGACTTCCTGTAATGTTTTGAATATGGGTGTAACAGGATTTTATGTAGATCCTGACATGGTTAATGTGCATAAAAATTGTTACGCATGTAGGAGAAAAAAATGTCTATGGGGGGGCCTTTTCGAAAGGTTAAAAGTGGCGTGACGAGACATTAAAGTGTGACCACACGCCACGGCCACGCCCTTTGACGAAATAACGTGCAGAGCACAACGGGAGACCTTCAACATGTGTAGAACACAGTGACACTGAGTTTGCATCAATGGGATGAGCGCTTTTGAAGGAGTTCGTTCAAATAGGTAACCTGTGAAATGCGAATTTCAGCCATTTTTGTTGCATTCAAAAAAATATGGCGGACTTCCTGTAATGTTTTGACTATGGGTGTAACAGGATTTTATGTAGGTCCTGATATGGTTGAT
Source organism: Tautogolabrus adspersus (assembly GCA_020745685.1). NCBI lineage: Eukaryota > Metazoa > Chordata > Actinopteri > Labriformes > Labridae > Tautogolabrus > Tautogolabrus adspersus. The sequence continues at coordinate 30,916 of JAJGRF010000064.1, read as the reverse complement.
GTGCATAAAAATTGTTACGCATGTAGGAGAAAAAAATGTCTATGGGGGGGCCTTTTGGAAAGGTTAAAAGTGGCATGACGAGACATCAAAGTTTGACTCCACGCCACGGCCACGCCCTTTAACGAAATAACGTACAGAGCACAACGGGAGATCTTCAACATGTGTAGAACACAGTGACACTGAGTTTGCATCAATGGGATGAATGCTTTCGAAGGAGTTCGTTCAAATAGGTAACCTGTGAAATGCGAATTTCAGCCATTTTTGTTGCATTCAAAAAAATATTGCGGACTTCCTGTCATGTTATGACTATGGGTGTAAGAGGATTTTATGTAGGTCCTGACATGGTTAATATGCATAAAAATTGTCATGCATGTAGGACAAAAAAACATCTATGGGGAGGCCTTTTTGAAAATTTCAAGGGGGCGCCACTGAGCCATTTAGCCACGCCCACTTACTATACCCACATGACAAGTTTAACTTTCCTACTGAGATCATGTGTATGACGTTTGGTGACTCTACGACTATATTAAGCCCCTCAACAAACTACTTCCTGTTTGTGGCGAACGACGCGTCTGTATGGTGAGAGCGTTTGACGCAGACATTTGAGCTCGAAAAGGTAGTATGGTCAAGGTCTTAGGACGGTCCACAATCCTTTTGAAGGAGATATGATCAACTGTGTAGTAATGGCTAGTGCTAATTCAGAAGCAGTAACTTCCTGTTGTCAACAGGTGGCGCTGTAAGTAATACAAACATTTTAAGCATGGATGTGTTCAGGGCAGGACCTTTATCATGCATGACACATTTGGTGATGATTGACCTCTGCATGGCAGACATATAGGCATTTTGTGGTTAAAAAATGGATGAAAAAAAACATGCAAATTTGACCGCACGCCAGGGCCACGCCCTTTGACGAAATAACGTGCAGAGCACAACGGGAGATCTTCAACATGTGTAGATCACAGTGACACTGAGTTTGCATCAATCGAATGAACGCTTTCGGAGGAGTTCGTTCAAATAGGTAACCTGTGAAACGCGAATTTGAGCCATTTTGAGCCATTTTTATTTTTTTCAAAAAAATATGGCCGACTTCCTGTTATGTTTTGACTATGGGTGTAAGAGGATTTTATGTAGTTCCTGACATGGTTAATGTGCATAAAAATTGTCATGCATGTAGGACAAAAAAACCTCTATGGGGAGGCCTTTTTGAAAATTTCAAGGGGGCGCCCTTGAGCCATTTCACAAACTTTTTTTACGAAATAGCGAAAATATCAAATTTTTCGCCAGACCTGATGACCTTGCACATTTTGGTGAGTTTTCGTTCACGTTCAGGCCCTCAAAAGTGGCTTCAAAGAGGAGGAAGAATAATAATAATAATGAAGAAATAAAAATAATTTTTTTTTTAAGGGTTCCAATAGGGTCCTACGCACTTGTCAGTGCTTCGGGCCCTAATTAAAACCGCAAGCGGTGATGAAGGGCCCGAAGCACTTCGTGCATGTCGGGGTGTGTCGCGACCGCGGCAGTGCAACAGCGAGACGTGACCAAGCAGCAGGTCTTACAGTTTGCTTTGTGTAAAGGTGAAAGTTTGACAGTACACCGAGGCCACGCCCTTTTATGTAAAATCATGCAGAGTACAACGAAAGATCTTAAACATGTCTAGAACACACTGACACTGAGTTCGCAATGATTGCATGAACAGGGTCTCAGGGAAGTATGTTAAAATAGGAAGACTGAAAATGCAAAAGTTGGTCATTATTTATACATTCAAAAAATGGGCGTGGACATCCTTTTGGGTTTTGACAATGGGCACTGCGGCATTTTATGTAAGTCCTGACATGGTTAATATGCAGAAAAAATGTCATGCATGTCAGGGAAAAAACCTCTGGGGGGGGCCTTTTGAAAGAATTTCATGGGAGTGCACGAGACATCAAAGTTTGACAGTACACCATGGCCACGCCCTTTTATGTAGAATCTTGGTTTCACATAACTTTGGATCTTTCACATGTCTAGAACACACTGACATTAATTTCGTAATGATCGGATAAATGGTGGCTCGAGGAAATACGTTCAAATAGGTAGCCTGTGAAATGCAAAATTGAGGCATTTTTTTACACACAAAAAAAATGATGGCGGACTACCTGTTAGTTTTTGAATATGGGTGCCAGAGGATTTTATGTAGGTCCTGACATGGTTAATGTGCTTAAAAATTGTTACGCATGTAGGAGAAAAAAATGTCTATGGGGGGGCCTTTTGGAAAGGTTAAAAGTGGCGCGACAAGACATCAAAGTTTGACAGCACGCCATGGCCACGCCCTTTGACGAAATAACGTACAGAGCACAACGGGAGATCTTCAACATGTGTAGAACACACTGACACTGAGATTGCGTCAATGGGATGAACGCTTTCGAAGGAGTTCGTTCAAATAGGTAGCCTGTGAAATGCAAAATTAAGGCATTTTTTTACACAAAAAAAAAATTATGGCGGACTTCCTGTAATGTTTTGACTATGGGTGTATCAGGATTTTATGTAGGTCCTGACATGGTTAATGTGCATAAAAATTGTTACGCATGTAGGAGAAAAAAATGTCTATGGGGGGGCCTTTTGGAAAGGTTAAAAGTGGCGTGACGAAACATCAACGTTTGACCGCACGCCACGGCCACGCCCTTTGACGAAATAACGTACAGAGCACAACGGGAGATCTTCAACATGTGTAGAATACAGTGACACTGAGTTTGTATCAATGGGATAAGCTCTTTCGAAGGAGTTCGTTCAAATAGGTAACCTGTGAAATGCGAATTTCAGCCATTTATGTTGCATTCAAAAAAATATGGCGGACTTCCTTTAATGTTTTGACTATGGGTGTAAGAGGATTTTATGTAGGTCCTGACATGGTTAATATGCATAAAAATTTTCATGCATGTAGGACAAAAAAACATCTATGGGGAGGCCTTTTTGAAAATTTCAAGGGGGCGCCACTGAACCATTTAGCCCCGCCCACTTACTATACCCACATGACAAGTTTTACTTTCCTACTGAGATCATGTGTATGACGTTTGGTGACTCTACGACTATATTAAGCCCCTCAACAAACTACTTCCTGTTTGTGGCGAACGACGCGCCTGTATGGTGAGAGCGTTTGACGCAGACATTTGAGCTCGAAAAGGTAGTATGGTCAAGGTCTTAGGACGGTCCACAACCCTTTTGAAGGGGATATGATCAACTGTGTAGCAATGGCTAGTGCTAATTCAGAAGCAGTAACTTCCTCTTGTCAACAGGTGGCGCTGTGAGTAATACAAAAATTTCAAGCATGGATGTGTTCAGGGCAGGACCTTTATCATGCATGACACATTTGGTGATGATTGACCTCTGCATGGCAGACATATAGGCATTTTGTGGTTAAAAAATGGATTAAAAAAAACATGCAAATTTGACCGCACGCCAGGGCCACGCCCTTTGACGAAATAACGTGCAGAGCACAACGGGAGATCTTCAACATGTGTAGAACACAGTGACACTGAGTTTGCATCAATCGGATGAACGCTTTCGGAGGAGTTCGTTCAAATAGGTAACGTGTGAAACGCGAATTTGAGCGATTTTGAGCCATTTCTTTAAAATTCAAAAAAATATGGCCGACTTCCTGTAATGTTTTGACTATGGGTGTAAGAGGATTTTATGTAGTTCCTGACATGGTTAATGTGCATAAAAATTGTCATGCATGTAGGACAAAAAAACATCTATGGGGAGGCCTTTTTGAAAATTTCAAGGGGGCGCCCTTGAGCCATTTCACGAACTTTTTTTACGAAATTGCCAAAATATCAAATTTTTCGCCAGACCTGATGACCTTGCACATTTTGGTGAGTTTTCGTTCACGTTCAGGCCCTCAAAAGTGGCTTCAAAGAGGAGGAAGAATAATAATAATGAAAAAAAAATACAAACAAATAATCCTAAGGGTTTCAATTAGGGTCCTACGCACTTGTCAGTGCTTCGGGCCCTAATAAAAATAATCCTAAGGGTTTCAATAGGGTCCTACGCACTTGTCAGTGCTTCGGGCCCT
>JAJGRF010000064.1:0-26365 GCA_020745685.1 Tautogolabrus adspersus | reverse complement strand
GTGGAAGTTAAGGTGACAAGGTCAGTTCATCTCATTATGTAGTCAATTTGTTGTGTATTGATGCAAAATATTATGCCTTAACTCTCTTTAATAACTTTGTCAATCAAAATAAAGTGTGAGATAATGGATGTTTTTTGGATGTTATTGCACTCTGCTACATAGTTAAGGCATTGAAACCTGGCTTCTAAATTTGATGAAATGTAAAAAAGTGAATGTAAAAGGTCAGTGTGCATTTATGTGTGTGTTATTGTCTGCCTGGGTCTACCAAGAATATTGTTACAAATACATACTGAAATAGTCACACACAAGCAGCACGTTATTGTTAATGAATAATTGTACATATTTGTCTATACAATAGATGCCACGTGGAAGAGCTTACCGGCGCTCTCTTGCAGCCAAGAAGAGAGAGAGTGAGCGACGAGACATTGATGTGGAGCCACAGCAGCCCAGCACTGCCAGTTATGCACGTAAGTCCACATTTCTGAAGTGTTTTCAAGTTTTAAATCCAATTGATATTATATACAATTTTATTTTGCAGTGTTTTGTAATATTTCTTTAGTAATAAATTACTTGTTGTGCTGGCAAATTTATGACTTATAAAGCATACATTTCTTTTCTTCTCTAGGCCATGGTACTGGTGTTAGGCAGCGTGTCCAGAAATGGCCAACTTCTGCTTTGACCGGACGGTCACACAAGTTGGTCATTCCGGCTGAGTCTCCTGACAAGAAGGTATTATTAATTTAGATATTATGGATAAATGTAAAGCTATAAATGAAGTCATTAGTACTAACCATATAAATATGTGTCTGCCCAGTTTGTCCTTGTTGTAGGAGATAGTCATTTGCGAGCGCTAGCAGATGACGTTGTGAAGATGCCAGAGGGTTGCTTGTCCTTTGGCTTCATGTCGACACCTGGGGGTTCTGCTCAGGATGAGAGGATGGAGTTGGTGAATGCTGTGTTTCCTCGAACTCCTGCAGCTGTCTGCCTTCTTGCCCCCAGCAACAACCTCACTTCTTCTAGAACTATCCAGGAAGCTGGGGATGACTTCAGCAAGCTTCTTAGTTCTGCTTGTGAACGTTGGTCTAACGTAAGCTCATTAATATCTAAATATTTGTGTGTTTTTTGTTTGATACATGTAATGGCATGTTTGTAATCATATCTTTTGTCTTCTTAATGTCAGGTGGTTGTGTTAGATTTCCCCCCTCGTCTAAACTCTGACAAGACCTACCAGGAGCTAATGCGTCAGGAGTTTCACCGTGTTGCTGTACGCAAGGGTAGGCTTACAAAAAACATATTTTTAATGTACATCTGCAGTTATTAATGTAAATTATACATGTAATTATTATGAAGATGGATTACTGAAGGGTACAATGAACAAGTGTTTGATATATCGTGATTTTTTGTTTATTTATTAAGGTGTCACATGGTTTCCTGTGGCTGATCATTTTCCGTTGAACAACACTGACTTGTGGGCCAGAGATGGTGTAAGTTGGAGATGATGATTGAATAGGACAAGTTTACTTTATGGCAGATACATAGGGTATTCATTGTAATTGCTATTCTTTTTATATTTACAGATTCACTTGTCTGACTCGGAGGGGATGCCTATTTTGGCACAGCTGCTGTGGGTGGCTGCTTATATGGTAAGTGTAATTGTAAATACCTCTTTGTGTGGATGAAGTTGTGATTGTTTGTTTTTGCAAGTGTAATATGAATAACATAATATTGTTATTGTATTTAGGCAGTGGAGACAGTTCCACAGAGCAGCCAGGTGCAGGCTCCACCGAGGCCATGGGTTCCAAGATTCACTCCGCGCGTGGTTGTGAAGGGAGAGGATGTGTCACCACGTCCTCCAGCCAACCCCTTCAACTGGACAGTTGTCAGAAAGGACAAGAAGGTAACATACTGCCAAGTGTTTATTGTGATGTTAAAAACAGTAATATTAACAAAACTGTCAAATTTACTTAATTGTTTTGTCTAAAACTAAGTGTGCTTTTATGTATTACAGAGGAAGTCATCAGTGGAGCTGACTCACTCTCCTGATTGTGGCCCTAAGAAAAGGATGGTGGATAATAAGGTATTTTGGATTGTTCCTTTTAAGCCTTACAAATATTTATTCAATGAATTGTATTTAAGTATTTTCTATTACAACAAAGAAGTAACTACTATTTTTTTCACAGCTGGTGAAAGATTGTACCATCCCGTTAACACCAGTCTGGTTTAGCGTTGCCCTGTTGGAGAAGATGGAGAAAATCTTCCCATCTGATCTCAGTAGTCCTGATGAGTATAACAAGCCTGTTCTCGAGGGCAAGTCGGTATGTTTCATGTAAAATGTTTATGGTTGATTTCTCGTTTCTGACAACTTTAAGTGTGATAGTCAGAATTGTTTAAACTGTGGTGATGCAGTTATATGTTAATATGGCTACAGTATAAGATGTTTTTGTATTTTATTAGAAGGCCTTTGTGGAGCAGCGGAAGAAGGTCACTGTCTCCAAGAAACGCCAGCGAAGGCCTGGGCAGGTCAGTTGTTTGTATAATTTTGGAGATTGGAATTGTTTGTTGACATCTAGGAACTTTACAGTCATTAATTACATTTTGATGGATAATTAGAACACAGTTGGAACATTTGTTCATTTATGTCTCATAGGCAAAGGCAGTTCCAAGTGTCGTGTGTTTGCCGGGGTCGTCTGTCAACGTGGAGAAAAAGGCTGTGGAGGAGGAGGAGGAGGTTTGTGGACTTTGTGTGTTTTTTTATATAATTTCTAAATTAATGAAGACTTCACCTTTTACCTTTGCCAATCATTTGCATGATGTAATTCCTTATGCATTTAAAATAGACCTTTAATGTTGAGTGATTTAATAATGTGTAAAGTTGACATGAAGCTAAGCTCTAAAACCTGGCTTGATTTACAATAAGTTTTTTAACCAATGTAGAGCCATTGTATAATTTCAGTGTTATGTTTTAAGTAGAAACAATTGTTTTTTTCTATTGATATGTTAATAGTAGTAGTTTGTGACATTTATATTGTTGATATAGTTATGAAATAACAGCTACATTAAATGTGTTTTCAACACTAGTCTGTGTTGGTTATGAATTTTTTGTCATTTATATGTTTTATGTGTATTTACAACAGGGGGCAGCAGCGAGTGTTGGTGTGACGTCAGATCTGCTTTCGCCTGCCATTGCTGCAAAGGAGGGGCCAGATGTACAGTGTTGTCAAAGTTCATCTAAAGGTCAGAGAGATGCTAAACCTCCAACATGCGTGTGTTCAGAGAAATCCCCAAAGGGTTTATTTACGGTACACATGTAGCACCTGCACCACTGACACATGATGTAAATACACTCATAGCTTGTAGTGTGGTTGCTGCAATCAAGCATGTAATTGCACCTGTGTGTACATGGAGAGGGAGAGATGTAGATGACGTAGGTGCAGAGGGAAAGAAGTTGCTTGCATTGTTAGCACAGGAGAGACAGGACAGTCATACTAAGTCAAATGACTTGTGTGAGCTGATTGAACAGCACAGTGTGTTTGGTAGGAAGTGGAAAGTGGCTATCGGTGAGGCAGACTACGTATACTGCGAAAACCCTGCTGCTGACGAGCCAACTTTGTCCAATAAGCTGCAAGAAGTACTGTTGAGGGATGGAATGTGCCTGTTGAACCTCAATGGTGCAGTAAGTGCTGTCATACAACACAGAGACTTTTATGTGGTTGTTGACTGTGGAACACGTGATGCCTCTGGGTTTGCATGTGGACATGGGACGTCTGTGGCGACTTTCAACACAAACATGTCTGACCTGATGTATCACATCAGGGGTTTGCAACACTCTCTTCATGCAGAGTGGTATGCTGTTTACAGCATGTCTGTGGATGCACTCGAGGTTGACAGTGAGAATTCTACAAGAGTTGCAGACAGTGATGTTGACATCCAAGTTGCAGCTGAGCATCAGGATAGCAGCTTTGTTGCGCCAACAAGTCAGGCCCCATCAGTGCAGGGGACATTTCATCAGGGGGCACCTCAATTTAAGTTTGCAGGAACCCAGTGTATGGCTATCAGTTTGGTAGCTATAGTTAAACACAAAATTAACAGCGTGTTTTCATGGCAGTCTAAAGACCTTGATGGTGTTGTAGTGCTAGGTGATGAGTTGTATTCTTCTTTGAGGAATAACGACAGGATCAGTGGTGGAGCTAAATTCCTTTGTGTCCCTGATCTGCCTAAACTGCAGGAATTTTATGAACACTTGTATGAGTTTGAGTATTGTGATAATGTATATGGAGATGTTAATGTCTCAGATGGAAATCATTTCAAGGAAGCTGGGTTCACCACTTTAAAAAGTGGTTTGGAAGAGATGTTTAAGAAACATGACACATGCTTGTTTACATTGCATAGGAGTACTTGTGCAATCATCCGTCAAGATGGACAGTATGCTGTCGTTGATTCGCATGCACGTGATGCTGAAGGAATGATTGATGTGAACGGAAAAAGTGTTGTTGTATTTTTTAGTAGTATTGATCATGTCATTGACCACATACAGAAGTTCTCAACACAGCTGAATACATTGCAAAAGCGGTTCGACATTGATGGTGTTCAAGTCATTAACAAAGGGCCAATTGTTAAAAGTAATTTGCCTTTAAAATCTTCAGGAGCTGCAGTTACCAGAAACAATGTATTTGGAAGTAGTTTATCTGAAGAGTGTAGGGATCAGCCAGCAGTCAGTTGTAGCAGTAGTAAAAAGCGCACACGTTATGTGTCTGAGAACTTACAGAGGAGTGATCAGTCAAGTTAATTCAGATGTATTTTTGTGTGTGATGTAACTACAAAGGAATTCCAGTTTAACCCCCTGAGCAAAGACGTTGCACAAGATGTGTGCAAACAGATAAATAAAAATGCGATAAGGACGATGCAGTATCTTTGATTTTGGCCTGTTAGGGGCTCCTTGTACAAATACTAAAATAAAGGGGGATGGGAATTGTTTCTTTAGAGCTGTCAGTCAAGCTGTGAGTGGTTCCCAGGATCACCACAGACAAATTAGACTAGCTGTAGTTAAGCAGATAAAAAGTAATGCTGGAACTTATAAGAGTCTTTTGAGACCTCAATATAGGTCTATTGAAATTTACCTTTTTAGATCAAGAATGCGCTATGTTGACAGTTGGGCAACAGAAATAGAGATTAAAGCTGCAGCAGATTGTTTAGGAGTAAACATATATACATATAAAAATGATGGCTGGCTTGAATATACATGTAACATTAGGGAGTTGTCAAATCAGGGAATTTATTTAGAGAACTGTAATGGTAATCATTATGAGACTGTCGTTTGTGTTAAACGGCAATTAACTTGTTATGGGTACTGTAAAGTTAAAGTAACAGACACTGGGTACAATCTGAGACAACATAACGAAATAGCTATTGATTCTTCAGTTTCATTGAGTCCTGCTGACTATTGTGAATCTGTGCTGAAAACAGAGAAGATTGAACAAAAGCCATCACAAAGTAAAAAATCTAAATATTTAAGTACAAAAAAGAATGAAGATGACAAAATCAAATACCAAGAAATTCCAAGGTTTAGGCAGGAAAGGCAGGAAAGGACAAAAATGCATTATCAGACATATATGTGGTATAGAGAGAAAAAGAGGAACATGAATAAAATAAAATATCAGGAAAATGTCAGTCATAGAGAGAACCTTAAGAAAAATAGTAAAATAAAATATCAGGAAAATATCAGTCATAGAGAGAACCTTAAGAAAAGTAGTAAAATAAAATATCAGGAAAATGTCAGTCATAGAGAGAACCTTAAGAAAAGTAATAAAATAAAATATCAGGAAAATGTCAGTCATAGAGAGAACCTTAAGAAAAGTAATAAAATAAAATCAGGAAAATGTCAGTCATAGAGAGAAACTTCTCAAAAAAAGGAAAATAAAATATCATGACAATGTTAGTTATAGAAAGAAGATTAGAGAGAAGATTAAGAAAAATCAAAAAGTGAAATATCAGCAGGATATTAGTCATAGACAAAATGTTAAGAACATTATGAAATTACAATATCATAAAAATGTGTTGTATAAACATAAGGTGAAGCAGTTGTCTAAAAAGTCATACCATCACAATAAAGAGTTTAGGAAGGGTTTAGTAACAAGCAACCGATTAAAAAGGCAGAACTGAAGAAAATGGCAGAGCAGTTTAATTTTGTTATGGAGAAGTTTTTAGAAACAGTAAAAGATGGTCCAGATTTTGTATGCTGTGTCTGTCATAGATTATTGTTTAAACACCAGGTTTTAAATTGTAAAAGAGACTACTATAAAAACAAAGAGGGAATAGCTGCATTAGCAGATAAATGCATTACAGAAGACTATTTACATAAATGTAGTCAGGACTGTGAGATGCCATGTCAGTTGTTGGATAGTGCTCGAGGGCAGCTTTGGATTTGCTACACTTGTCATTATAAGATTAACAAAGGAGAAGTTCCACCTGAAAGTGCTATTAATAATTTGGAACTTGAACGTGTTCCAGAAGAATTAGCATGTTTAAATAGTTTGGAACTTCATTTGATAGCTTTACACATTCCTTTCATGAAAATTTTGCCTTTGCCTAAAGGTGGTCAAAATGGAGTTCATGGACCGGTGACTTGTGTTCCTGCAAATATTGTGCAGACTGACAATTTGCTGCCCCGTTCCAATATGGAAGGGTCTTTGTTGCGGGTGAAATTGAAGCGCAAATTAACCTATAAAGGTCACTATGAGTATCAGTATGTTGACACTACACGTGTTAGACGAGCATTGCAGTATTTAAAAAGGACAAATGTGCATTATAAAGATGTAGAGTTTAATGAAGCGTGGTTAAATGAGTTTTGTAGGGAGCAAGGCGAGGAGGTTGTAGCATCAGACAGTAACAATGCTGAATCTGGAGGACCAATTCGTGATATTGTTGACGATGAGCTTTTGCATGACAGACAGCAACATTGCATGTTTCAGGATACGTGTCTTATGCCAGTAGATATAGGTCAGGAAACGTTAGATCAACACGATGATGTTTTAAATTTGGCCCCAGCTGAAGGAAATAATCCTGTGAAACTGTTGTGTGACGCTGCTAATGAAGCAAAGTGCTTCCCAGCTTTGTTTCCAGGTGGATACAACACTTATAGTGAAAGTCGGCAGCATAGGTTAACACTGTGTCGTTATCTGAACAACAGGATTTTGAATGCTGATGGTAGATTTGCGCAAAATGTAGAATATATATTTTTTGCTCAATATATATCAGAGATAGAGCAGGTCATGTCTAGTGTATCAATAGCATTACGTAAAGGCAAAGGAGATCATGCGGCCATGAAAATAGGAGATTTATTAAAAGAAAAAGAATCCTTGAAGAAGTTGTTGGAGTTTGATGATGGTTATCGTTTTCTAAAACCAATTAGAGGTACTCCAGCATTTTGGCAGGCAGCGCAGCGTGACCTCTTAGCGTGTGTTCGTCAGCTTGGCATTCCTACTTGGTTTTGTTCATTTTCTTCAGCTGACATGCGGTGGAAAAATCTATTGAATAGTATTTTGAAGCAGGAGGGTAGAACACAGACTGTTGAAGAGTTAGAGTGGGCTGAAAGGTGTGAGTTATTACGTCGCAATCCAGCCATAGCTGCCAGAATGTTTGATTTTCGCTGGCATTGTTTTTTGAAGGAAGTACTTATGTCCCCAGCAGAGCCAATAGGTAAAATAAAAGACTACTTTTATAGGGTGGAATTTCAGCAGCGCGGGTCACCTCACATTCATAGCTTGTTTTGGATAGAAAATGCTCCGCTTCTTGACAAAAACACAGATGAAGAGGTCGTTGAATTTATTGATAAATATGTAACGTGTGAACTACCGTCAGATGATGAGGAATTATTGGAAATAGTTACATCTGTTCAGCAACATTCAAAGCGACATACTAAAACTTGTAAAAAGAAAAACACAGATTGTCGTTTTGGTTTCGCTAGGCCAACATCTTCGCGCACTTTCATTTGTCGTGGTAAAAGTGTTCAAGACTTTAAAACTAACTGCAAATGTAAAGATGATAAGACTGATACTTCAGCACCATGTTCATGTGTAAAACAGACTCAGATAGATCCAAACATAATGTCAACAGAGCGGGCAACAGAAATTCTGACAGCAATAAAGAAGGCTCTCTCAGATGAGAACTCTAGCTTTGATAGTTTGGAGGGGTTGTATCAAAGTTTAGGCATTAGTCAAACAGCTTTTGAGGCTGCATATAGACGATCTGCTCGTAATACACATGTTGTGTTGAAAAGAGAGGTAGATGAGGTTTGGATAAATCACTACAATAAGCCACTCTTAAAGTGCTGGTCAGCAAATTTAGATGTACAGTTTGTGGTAGATGCATATGCATGTGTTGTGTACATTATTTCTTACATATCTAAGTCAGAAAGGGAGATGGGGTTATTGTTGGGAAATGCTCAAAGAGAGGCTTCAAAAGAGAAAAATCTTGATGCTAAAGATGCACTTAAAAAACTAGGTAGTGTCTATCTACATAACAGAGATGTCAGTGCTCAGGAGGCTGTTTATAGGCTTACAACAAACATGCATCTTAAAGAATGTTCAAGGAAAGTAGTGTTTGTACCAACAGGGGACAATATAGTTAAAATGAGTTTGCCTTTAAAAGTGTTACAACAGAAGGCATCGTCATCACAAGACCTTATGTCAGAAAACATGTGGATGACTAATTTAGTTGATCGCTATAAGAACAGACCGGATGATAATGTCTTTAATGATATGTGCATGGCAACATTTGCTTCAGAGTATCGCATTCTAAGTAAAAATGAAAAGTCAAAAAAACGATACAACTTCAGAGCAATTGTGGTTTTATCCTTAAAAGAACACGAACACAACCTGCAGTTGTACGCTACCCACGCTTCTCAGAAACTCTCAAGAAACAAAAAATGCAGAATTATTTCATCGCAGTAATATGCAGTTGTTTCTTCCGTACCGTGTTGATATGCATTTGAAACCCCCAAACTGTGAAACATATGAGCAGTTTTACAAGAATGGTCACATTAGGTTCAGTGATGGGACAACACATTCAGTCAAGTCAGTTGTTGATATGAATAAGAGGATGTTTGAAATGGAAGCTGATGAATTGGATGATATCCAAAATCAAGTGGATACTGACGGCTTTTTTGAAGATGCTTGGAATCAGCTGTGTCCTCAGCAGGAATTAGAGCGCTTAGAGTGTCAGCAAGAACAGAACATCAATGAACATGTCATGGAAGAAGAAGTAGAAATCATACCAGATTTGGCTGTTAGTAGTAAAGATGTTTCACATTTTGAGAAAAGGAACAACATCATGTCTCGAACTGATGGTTTGTCTTTAATTAGATCTCTGAATGAAAACCAGCTGTCTATCTTCAATCAGATACGACAACACTGCTTAGAAAGAATAAGGGGTAACAAACCAGATCCTTTGCATGTGTTTATCACAGGGGGTGCTGGTACAGGAAAGAGCCATTTAATCAAGGCTATTCAGTATGAGGCCACAAGATTGTTGTCAACAGCTTGTACTCATCCAGACAACACTTGTGTTTTGTTGACAGCTCCTACAGGGATTGCTGCATACAATTTGCATGCAACAACTATTCATAGCACTTTATCTATTGGAATTGATGTACGCTTACCGTACATTCCTTTGGGTGAGAAAAGGTTAATTCTTTGCGAGCCAAGTATAGTGATCTTCAGATATTGATCATTGATGAGATCTCTATGGTTGATCATAGGCTGTTGGCTTATATCCATGGCAGATTAAGGCAGATAAAACAGACAGGTGACTTTTCCCCATTTGGCAATGTAAGTGTTATTGCAGTAGGAGATTTTTTCCAGTTGCCTCCAGTAAAAGGAAACCCCTTTATGATAATGATGGTGTGAACTTGTGGTCTAGTCTATTTAAGGTTGTTGAATTGACAACAATAGTTAGACAAAAAGATGTTGTGTTTGCAGAGTTGTTGAATCGAGTTAGAACACGATCTAAGGAGACCCCAATGCTGGTCAGTGATATTGAGACACTGAAGCGTTGTGAAACTGGTGAAGTCAGCTCAGCTTTGCACATATTTCCAACAAATAACCAAGTAAATGAGCACAACATTCAGCAGCTAGTCAGGACTTGTCCTGACTATATTGAGATTGAGGCACAGGATTTTATGAACAGTAAGAAAACAGGAAAGTTGGAACTTTTAAATGGACATCACAGCAAAACCTATAACACATCTTTACAGGAAACACTTCCTTGGGGATAGATGCCCGTGTGATGCTGGTTAAAAATGTGGATGTTCTAGATGGTCTTGTTAATGGGGTGTGTGGTACTGTAACCCACATTGTGACTAATGATGGTAAGAAGTTTCCTAGAAAGTCTATGTGAAGTTTGATGATGAGAGGTGGGGGCTAAGAGGAGGAAACAGTCTGCTAGTGCTTCTGTTATTTGATGGATTCAACAAGTATTGACCCAGAGGAAGAAAATGTTACCAGTAAGGGTGGATTGCGGAGGCAATTTCCACTTAAACTTGCTTGGGCTTGTACAGTCCATAAGGTGCAAGGTCTAACTGTGGACAGCGCTGTTGTATCTCTTAAGAATATTTTCAGCTGGTCAGGCATACGTGGCCTTAAGCCGTGTGAGGAGTTTGTCAGGGTTAGTCATTCAAGATTTCAAAGAGCAAAAAATATATTGTAAAGATAACATTATAGACGCCATGAAGAGTATGCCCCCATTCTTAGTTGCTGATAGCACACAGCACACCAACTCACAGACCTTTAATGTGTTTTTGATGAATGTGCAGAATTTGTCTCTGCACTTACTGGATTTGGTGGCATGTACACAGATTTGCAGCTAACTGCATTGCTGTAACAGAAACATGGATGCCTGATGTTTCTTCTGAAACGAATAAAGATTGATGGTTACAGTTTTTATAACTGTCCACGAAGTTTATCATACAATAGTAATAATCCAGTTCACACAGCATTGCAAGCCCAACAACATGGTGGTGTTGGCATGTTTAGTGCAGACAATATGGCATATGACTTAATCAAATTGCCACAGTTCAATTTAGAATGCTTGGTGTACAAGTACATTACTTTTGACATAGTAGTCGCTGTCATTTATCGACCACCATCTTACCCATGTCCTTGTTTAAGGAGTATCTAAGCAAGTTGCTTGATTGGCTTGACCCACTAAGTAACACAATTGCTGTCATGGGAGATTTTAATGATGACATTTTAAAGTCTACTTCAATCACCAACTTTGTTACAGAAAGGGGTATGTTCAGCTAGTGACACAACCCACTACTGAGAGAGGCACACTCATTGACCATGTGTATGTGAAAACAACACAGTACCAGGTACAGTCAGAAGTGTGGCCAACTTATTTTAGTGATCATGAGGGGATTTTATGTTCCTTCACAAGAACATCTTTCCCAGATGTTCACACAGATTAGTTGACACTTCTCATGTTTGTAGTTTTTTATGAAGTTGTGTTGTTTTTTATTTAATGAATTGTTGTTGTTGTTTGTAGCTTTTAATAAAGTTGTGTTTTTTTATGTAATGAATTGAATGAATTGTTGTTTGTACTTTTTGTAATGAATTGTGTTGTTTTGTTATTTTTGATGAATTGTGTTGTTTTGTTATTTTTGATGAAATGTTTGTAGATTTTTTTAATGAATTGTGTTTTGTTGTTTTGATTAAATGTTTGTAGATTTTTTTAATGAATTGTGTTGTTTTGTTGTTTTTGATGAATTGTGGTTGTTTGTAGTGTTTTTATGAAGTAGTGTTGTTTGTATTATTTAATGAATTGTTTTTTTGATTTGACATTGTAATAAAGTAATGTCTTTAGTTTTATCATGTAATGAATTAGTTATGCTGTTTGTCAATTGCAGGAAGTACTTATTAGTTATTAGTTGAATGATTAAACTTTGTTCTTTAAAAAATGTAAAATACCTTCCTCAAAAGTCTGTTGAAATGTTTAATAATGAAAAATGTAAAATAAACATTGTTTTGTGTTGAACTTACATAATGGCATGCAGTTATTTGTAAATATTGTGATAATATGATATTTATGTAGTAATAGATAAAAAAAGGTTTCTTTTGTTGGTTAAAAATAAGGGACACAAATTAGCTAATATTATATTCATGGATTTTTAAAAGCAAAGTAGACTTTCAGAGAAACCCTAATTAAACCAAAAAATAAAGCTTAAAAGAATATTGATGTTTTGATGCAGTTTTTGCTTTGACTTTCATGTTCACCATTAAAAAAAACAAAGCCACCAGTGCAGGTTTACCATCAAGTAACTTTGACATGGTTCAATTCCCTGTGGGCTGCTGATTGTTTGGCATTTGCATAAAGGTTGCATGTATGTGTTTATTTATATAGTTGAAAAAGTAAACAGGTGTTAAAGAACGTATATTATGTATGTATGAAGCAAATAAACATAAAAAGACGTGTATGGGGAGGCATTTTGGAACGGTTAAAAAAACGTGCGCCAAGACATCAAAGTTTGACAAAATGCCGTGGACACGGCCTTTTATGTAACATCGTGCGGAGCACAACGGGAGATCTTCAACATGTGTAGAACACACTGACACTGAGTTCGCAATGATGGCATAGGTTCTCTGGGAAGTATGTTAAAATAGGAAGACTGAAAATGCAAAATTTGGTCATTCTTTATCAATCCAAAAATTATGGAGGACTTCCTTTTAAGTTTTGACAATGGGCACCATGGCATTTTATTTAAGTCCTGACATGGTTAATATGCAGAAAAAATGTCATGCATGTAGGGGGAAAAACCTGTGGGGGGGGCCTTCTGAAAGAATTTCATGGGGGTGCACCGAGACATCAAAGTTTGACAGTACACCATGGCCACGCCCTTTTATGTAGAATCTTGGTTCCACATAACTTTGGCTTTTTAACATGTCTAGAACACACTGACATTGATTTCGTAATGATCGGATAAATGGTAGCTCGGGGAAATACGTTCAAGTAGGTAGCCTGTGAAATGCAAAATGAAGGCATTTTTTTACACACAAAAAAAGTTATGGCGGACTTCCTGTAATGTTTTGACTATGAGTGTAACAGGATTTTATTTAGGTCCTGACATGGTTAATGGGCATAAAAATGTTCATGCATGTAGGACAAAAAAACGTCAATGGGTGGGCCTTTTCGAAAAGTTAAAAGTGGCGTGACGAGACATCAAAGTGTGACCGCACGCCACGGCCACGCCCTTTGACGAAATAACGTGCAGAGCACAACGGGAGATCTTCAACATGTGTAGAACACAGTAACACTGAGTTTGCATCAATGGGATGAACGCTTTCGAAGGAGTTCGTTCAAATAGGTAACCTGTGAAATGCGAATTTCAGCCATTTTTGTTGCATTCAAAAAAATATGGCGGACTTCCTGTAATGTTTTGAATATGGGTGTAACAGGATTTTATGTAGATCCTGACATGGTTAATGTGCATAAAAATTGTTACGCATGTAGGAGAAAAAAACATCTATGGGGGGGCCTTTTGGAAAGGTTAAAGTGGCGTGACGAGACATCAAAGTTTGACCGCACGCCACGGCCACGCCCTTTGACGAAATAACGTACAGAGCTCAACGGGAGATCTTCAACATGTGTAGAACACACTGACACTGAGTTGCGATCAATGGGATGAACGCTTTCGAAGGAGTTCGTTGAAATAGGTAGCCTGTGAAATGCAAATTCAGGCCATTTTTGTGCATTCAAAAAAAATATGGCGGACTTCCTGTAATGTTTGACTATGGGTGTAACAGGATTTTATGTAGGTCCTGACATGGTTAATGGGCATAAAAATTGTTACGCATGTAGGAGAAAAAAATGTCTATGGGGGGGCCTTTTCGAAAGGTTAAAAGTGGCGTGACGAGACATCAAAGTTTGACCGCACGCCACGGCCACGCCCTTTGACGAAATAACGTGCAGAGCACAACGGGAGATCTTCAACATGTGTAGAACACAGTGACACTGAGTTTGCATCAATGGGATGAGTGCTTTCGAAGGAGTTCGTTCAAATAGGTAACCTGTGAAATGCGAATTTCAGCCATTTTTGTTGCATTCAAAAAAATATTGCGGACTTCCTGTAATGTTTTGACTATGGGTGTAAGAGGAATTTATGTAGGTCCTGACATGGTTAATGGGCATAAAAATGTTCATGCATGTAGGACAAAAAAACATCAATGGGGAGGCCTTTTTGAAAATTTCAAGGGGGCGCCACTGAGCCATTTAGCCACGCCCACTTACTATACCCACATGACAAGTTTAACTTTCCTACTGAGATCATGTGTATGACGTTTGGTGACTCTACGACTATATTAAGCCCCTCAACAAACTACTTCCTGTTTGTGGCGAACGACGCGTCTGTATGGTGAGAGCGTTTGACGCAGACATTTGAGCTTGAAAAAGGTAGTATGGCCAAGGTCTTAGGACGGTCCACAACCCTTTTGAAGGGGATATGATCAACTGTGTAGCAATGGCTAGTGCTAATTTACAAGCAGTAACTTCCTGTTGTCAACAGGTGGCGCTGTAAGTAATACAAACATTTTAAGCATGGATGTGTTCAGGGCAGGACCTTTATCATGCATGACACATTTGGTGATGATTGACCTCTGCATGGCAGACATATAGGCATTTTGTGGTTAAAAATGGATTAAAAAAAACATGCAAATTTGACCGCACGCCAGGGCCACGCCCTTTGACGAAATAACGTGCAGAGCACAACGGGAGATCTTCAACATGTGTAGAACACAGTGACACTGAGTTTGCATCAATCGGATGAACGCTTTCGGAGGAGTTCGTTCAAATAGGTAACCTGTGAAACGCGAATTTGAGCCATTTTGAGCCATTTCTTTAAAATTCAAAAAAATATGGCCGACTTCCTGTAATGTTTTGACCATGGGTGTAAGAGGATTTTATGTAGGTCCTGACATGGTTAATGTGCATAAAAATTGTCATGCATGTAGGACAAAAAAACACTCTATGGGGAGGCCTTTTTGAAATTTCAAGGGGGCGCCCTTGAGCCATTTCACAAACTTTTTTTACGAAAATGCGAAAATATCAAATTTTTCGCCAGACCTGATGACCTTGCAACATTTTGGTGAGTTTTCGTTCACGTTCAGGCCCTCAAAAGTGGCTTCAAAGAGGAGGAAGAATAATAACGAAAAATAAAAATAATCCTTTGGGTTTCAATAGGGTCCTACGCACTTGTAGGTAGGTAACCTGTGAAACGCGAATTTGAGCCATTTTGAGCCATTTTTATTTTTTCAAAAAATATGGCCGACTTCCTGTTATGTTTTGACTATGGGTGTAAGAGGATTTTATGTAGTTCCTGACATGGTTAATGTGCATAAAAATTGTCATGCATGTAGGACAAAAAAACCTCTATGGGGAGGCCTTTTTGAAAATTTCAAGGGGGCGCCCTTGAGCCATTTCACAAATTTTTTACGAAATAGCGAAAATATCAAATTTTTCGCCAGACCTGATGACCTTGCACATTTTGGTGAGTTTTCGTTCACGTTCAGGCCCTCAAAAGTGGCTTCAAAGAGGAGGAAGAATAATAATAATAATGAAGAAATAAAAATAATTTTTTTTTTTAAGGGTTCCAATAGGGTCCTACGCACTTGTCAGTGCTTCGGGCCCTAACAAGCAAGGATCAAGGAAAACTAAAGGAACAATGTCAGTAAGGACGAACGATCAGCTTTGAGTCTGATTGGACACACAGGTGCTGAAAGGCATTGCCCAGAGGCAAGGCACAACATTAACTGCCGTTCTGAGACTCTAATCAGTATATAAACCATCTTATACGTCGTCGTTTTCAAACAAAAACAAAACCATCATCATTACCATCATTACAACAGTACTATCGAGATCATCATCATTAAGTTAAGTTAGTAGGTATTCCTGAAAGAGCTGGGTCTTTAGCTTTTTCTTACTCTGCAGATCGAATGGAGTTTGGAAGTTCATATCACCACCGGGGGGCGACAGAGGAGAAGAGTCCTCGTCTTTGGACCCTGTTGTGAAGGTTGGATCAAACGCCTTTCATTGGCAGAGCGTAGTGGACGGGAGGGAGTGTAGACCTGAAATAGAGAGTTAAAGTAAGGAGGAGCCGTTTTTGTTGCTGTTTTGTAGGCGAGCAGCAGGGTTTTAAATTTAATGCGAGCAGTGACTGGGAGCCAGTGTAAGGAGATGAACAGCGGAGTGACATGAGCTCTTTTTGGAAGGTTGAAGACCAGTCGTGCTGCTGCATTCTGTATCATCTGCAGAGGTTTGGTTGTGCATGTAGGAAGACCTGCCAGTAGAGAGTTGCAGTAGTCTATGCGTGATAGCACAAGAGCCTGTACCACAAGTTGTGTAGCATGTTCTGACAGGTAAGGTTTGATCTTCCTGATGTTGTACAGGGCAAAACGACATGATCGGGCAATCGAGGCTACTTGAACCTTGAAGGTTAGCTGGTCATCAATCATGACACCCAGGTTCCGGGCAGACTTTGTGGGCATGTGTTTGGTTGTTCCAAGTTGGATATTGATCTGTGGCTGCATAGAGGGACTGGCTGGGATGACAAGGAGCTCAGTCTTTGAAAGGTTGAGTTGAAGATGCCGTTCATTCATCCATTTAGAGATATCGGTGAGGCATGACGAGACTCTAGCGGAGACTGTGACATCGCCTGGTGGAAATGACAAGAAGAGCTGGGTATCATCAGCATAGCAGTGGTATGAAAAGCCATGAGAGCGGATTATCGAACCAAGTGAGCTTGTGTATATGGAGAAGAGGAGGGGACCAAGCACTGACCCTTGAGGTACCCCTGTGGATAAGCTGTGCGCTTTGGACACTTCTCCCTTCCACGACACTCTAAAGGATCGCCCAGAGAGGTAGGACTCGAACCAGCAAAGGGCGGATCCTGAGATGCCAAGCTCAGAGAGGGTGGAAAGGAGGATTTGATGGTTGACTGTGTCAAAGGCAGCAGACAGATCTAGGAGTAGTAGAACTGATGACTGACCTGCCGCCCTGGCCGCCTTTAGCGATTCTGTAACTGAGAGTAGTGCAGTTTCAGTAGAGTGGCCCTGCTTGAAGCCTGACTGATTTGGATCAAACAGATTGTTTTTAGACAGAAACTCCGAGACTTGCTTGAAGACTGTGCGCTCAAGTACTTTTGACAGAAAGGGCAGAAGAGAAACCGGTCTGTAGTTTTCAACCTGGGCTGGGTTCAGTGTGGGTTTTTTGAGCAGAGGGGTGACCCGAGCTTGCTTGAATGCTGTGGGGAACACACCCGTTGACATAGAAGAGTTGATGATATGCTGAAGTGCATCATTAAGCGGAGAGGAGATGGTCTGCAAGAGGCTTGATGGTATAGGGTCCAAAGGACAGGTAGTCGGCCGAGAGTCTAGCACAAGCTTAGAGACTTCTTCCTCAGTCAGAGAGGAGAATGAGTCGAATGAGGCCCTTATGGTCGGTGCTTTTGGGCTGAGTTGGTCAGGCTCAGAAAACTGGTTACTGATGGTTGCAACCTTTTCAGTAAAGTACGAGGCAAACATGTCGGGTGTCAACAGATCGGAGGGTGGAGGAGGAGGAGGTTGAAGCAGTGAGTTAAAAGCAGAACATTTTTTTCTTGTATCTGTGGCATTGCATATCTTGTTCTAATAATATGTTGTCTTGGCCGTTTTTAGGCTGGAGGAGAATGAGACAAGTCTTTGCTTATAGTCATTGAGGTCAATGGATGGTTTTGATTTTCGCCATTTTCTCTCTGCTGCCCGCAGCCCTGCTCTTTGCTCGCTTATGACTTCAGTGAGCCAGGGACTAGGCTGGTTTTTGCGAGCGGGCTTGGACACCAGAGGGCAGAGTTTGTTCAGTGATGAGGCTAGAGTGGAGCAGAGTGTGTCTGTAGCCTCATCTGGAGAGAGTGCAGTAAAGACCTTGTGGGCAGGCATGGCAGCCAAGACCTCGTTGGACAGCTGGACTGGCTTGAGCGAATGCATATTTTGGTGGTATGACACCATTTGAGGTTGTGCCTGAGGAAGTTCGGGTAAGGATATTGTGAACTGAATAAAGAAGTGGTCTGATAAGTGTAGAGGGGTGACAGTCAGGTTTGCTGTCGAGCAGTTCCGGGTCAGAATTAAATCAAGGGTGTTGCCAGCTTTATGGGTAGGAGGAGTTGGGACCAGTTTGAGGTCGAAAGAGGACAACATCTTAAGTCTATTGTTGATCAAGTTGTGCAATACTCCACTGTTGTCGTCTTCCAACAAAGTCTGTGGTGCAGTATGTTCCTGAAATTTAGAGGTGGTGTTAGAAAGATTGGCACATCGGAGTGTTCACATTGCACTTCCAGCTTCTTCCACACACACAGGATGCAAAACAGCACACCATCTCCACAGTACATTTTCTGATACATTCCTATTTAATGGGATAGAGAGCTGAGATGCTGACTTTAAACTCACACATAGAAACACATGCAGAAGCACACACACTCACTGATGCAACAGCGAGTTGGATTGGTAATAATTCTTATATTATTATACATACATAACTGAGTGACACAGACGATCAGATATTGTAACAGGCTGTCCAGTGTCTCATTTGAGAACATAGCTAACAATAGTTAACATTGACCCTGTCCAATCCTGTGTCTGGAAATTTTAATAATTATTGAATATCATGAAAATGTTCACCGATGTTTCTGACGTTGTGGGAATACTTCAAGGAAATATAATGCAAGTCTGCCATCAACATATTTAATAGTGTCCTGTGTGTTCAGGGGCACAATGAAAGAAGAAAAGATAAATGAGCCGGTCGAAGTTCAGTCTATTTGAGAATAAAGACAGCAATCCGCCGTTGAAATACCAACGCGCCAACCTGCAGACACACAGCACTATTAAAGGGAATGAGACTCTTTGGTTTGATTCATGTTAAGCCCAAAACACACCTATGTTTTATCAAGTGACTTAATCCAATTGTTCCACCGTGCACTGTGCCTCACTTAGCACCCAGATTGCGAGCTTAACTAGCAAAATGTAGTCACTTTGTGCAACGTGCTCTTGACAGTGCGCTTTACACCGTAAAGAAGTGCCCTAGTGATTAAATTATTTCATCATTCCTTGGCATAATGGGTCTTAGAATTGTGTTTCCTTCCTTGGACTTGTCTCATTATAGGCATTTTCACATATACCCTCCTGAAAATATTTACTTTTTTATATTGCTATAATGGATGAATATCGGCCTTTATATTAATGCTAAGCGTAGTTCAACAGTATCATAATGTCAACAGAGTGGAGAAAAAGCTACTGCTTAACAGAAATCATAATGCTGCAGTTTAATCACATGCACAGAGATCGTAGCGGTCACATACATAAAGTCTATGCACCATGCACTGGTCACTGGATATGAGATGAGATGAGATGAGATTCAACTTTATTGTCATTACACATATACAAGTATAGGAGCAACGAAATGAGGTTTGGCATCTCACCAGAAGTGCAATAAGCAGATAGTGCTGTGCTATGTACAAAAGTAATTACAGAATTTACAGGTAATGTGAGTTAAATAAATGCTATGAATAGAAGTATAGGTATATTTCTACAGATTATAATATGCAGATTAAAATGGAGTAAACATGCTATGCTAGGTAAAAGAAAATATACAGAATATACAGAATATTGACAGATTGTACATGTATAAACGTCACCACCCCCTCTCTCAAGGTGAGTTTTCCGGATTATATCTTGCTGACTTGGACTTAATGTTGAAAAAAATACTAGTCATCCATTGATAGAGAACAGAGACACCTTCTGGCTATTTCACCACTAAGAGAGACTTTAGGGAATCCTCTGAAAAAGGGGAACGGGGAATGGGGCCTTGTTAGTGAAGTTTGGATCTGCATTAGAAAATGGCAAGAAATACTTATTATCCTGAAAGAAACTGGCACCTTTTAACTGGAGATGGAAGGAAGTGACCAAGTCCACAATTCAGAACCGAAAAGTGATTAAAAACATTCAGATGATGATTTCAATTAGTCTAATGCAAAAATAAAATCAGTCAGTATAATCTAAATACATGTCTGCTCCAAACACAGAGTTATTCACAACTAAAGTTTAGGATAACCTGTATGTGCCAACCTGAAGGAGAGTGTTTTTCTGAGTATAAGCTTCTGAGGTTGAGTAGAACAGTCTGTTCTTTTCACCTGCAGACTACCTATTGATTGTGTTGGCCATGTTACAACTTGCAGAGTGTTAGGAGTTTATGGAGGACCTTTGAGAAGTGCTGAAGGGAAAATTCCAAGTCTCCTCTTTGAAAGACTGAACAGAGAAAAAACCCACCTCCAGATTCTCCGTTTATATACACTAAACAGCGTGATGTTGTCTTTGCTGTTGGTAGGACCTCTCAAAACCAAGTGAGGATTTAACCCCATGGGGTGGGAGCAAGCTCAGAATTAGTGTTGCTCAGTTTACCAGAATTTCTGTTCTTTTTTTATACCGTTTATTCAAACTGATCAGGTACTATAATTTCCTGAGGTTTGGACCTCGTTGAAGTTAAATGTGGCTTTGGTGTAAGTGAGTGAGAGTGTATTCCGGATGGAGAGAAAGAAAATGTATTATCTGTATTTCAACTAGACAGTATGGCAGTATGAAAAAGGTAGTCAAGTTAGACTGTCAATGGTCAGGTGGACATTAGTTTTTATAAAGAGTGAGCCTCCGCCTCAACATGTCCACTACCAACTACAACAACAGCGAGTCATCGAATACCTCCACAACTTTTACTGGTGTCCAGAACAGACTGCCGAAGTCTCATTTAAGTGCTTTGCCTACTTAGCTGACACTGATTGCGAACCCAGTGACTTATCGATTTGAACCTGTATGCTAAAGGTGCTACCCAAATAGTAGCAAAAAAACCCAATTTGGTTCGCTTTCAAAACTTCAATATCGTGACCAGTGATGGGTTACTAACGGCGTTAGTTTTTTCAGTAACGAGTAATCTAATTGATTACTCTTCCCATCATTATAACACCGTTACTGTTACTGCCCAAAAATGCAGCGCGTTACTACGACAGACCAACAAGATCTCAAAGCCGAGCGGCAAAGATATTTCTTACTGTTCTTCCTCTTTGGTGAGTGCGGACACGAGACAATCGCATAAATGATGACGATTGGCTGAGGTAGGGAAACATTTTATGATGAGCCAATCAGAGGTAGAGTTGGGCGGGTGTTGTTTACACAAATTCGAAAGCATGCATAGTCGGACACACAACGACACAAGTGAGTCAACGAGAAACAGGAATGGCGAGCAGTGTTGCTAAGTCCGCTTGTTATAAGGGACTTTGGGCTTTTTATTCTGTAAAGTCGTTGCAAATATCGTCAGTCGCGGGTTGCTGGTTTTTGGGCTTGTTTTCATAAGTGTAGTTGCTTATTTGGGCTTGCTTTGCTCCCTGTATGAACTCCTACTGATTCTCTCCCAGCTCTCCACAATAAAGCGAAACATGAACACGGTAGTTAGTTTGTCCTTTTCCAGGATCTGTCTACAACCCCGTTTCCTTGGTTAACATGCGCGCCCGATCCGGCACCCCCCCCCACACACATGAACAACTACACCTGAGTCCTGACAGAGTGACAATGCCCAGGAATAAGTGGGGAAAATAAGGAAAAGAATATGATAAAGAGTGGGAGAAAGAGACTAGATTGGCTCAGTTTTGAACCACAAAGCTAGTGTTTGCTACCAAGATTTAAAGTCAATAACTTTGTGTACTATTATTAAACAGTAAATATAATTTGATAGTGTGTTTAACAACAACAATTTTTATGGATCCACTATATAAACATAGTAATTATAATATCTACAATAATACATGACATTTGATTGGAGGCTAGTCTCACTTTGTCCCACAGCAACATTAAAATAGTTTAGATTTGTGTACACTGTTTCTGTTAATTATTGATTGTATTAAGTGTCCATTTCATTATAATATTCAGATTTATCATAAATAATTGAACATGCACATGTATTTTAAGTTCTGTTAAAGAGGGGTGGAGGTAGGGTCCAAATTCTTTGACACATTCGAACATTTAAAAATGTACTTGAAAGTAACGCAATAGTTACTTTTCAAAGTAACTAGTTACTTTTATAATTTTTAACTCAGTAACTACTTAAGTTACTTTTTGGGAGAAGTAACTAGTAACTGTAACTAATTACTTTTTTAAAGTAACTTGCCCAACACTGATCGTGACAACACTTCTCTGGATTATGAGAGAAACATTATATACATACTGGATGTTCCCATCTTGATGTCACCGCTTGGTTTCTCAACTGCTTTTAAGAAGCCTTGAGGGCCTCAGAACCAATGTGGCAGCTTGGTTGTCTGGAGCACAGAGTGACAATATTTGGACTAGACTGTGGTGCTGGTGAGGGCAGTTGGATATACAAGTTAGCAAAGTTATTCATTCTGTCCCCATGGCTAATTTATTAGCAATTAAATGAGGAAGAAAGAACCCCTTGTGTTTCACATAGAGTTTGGTTGGATTATTGGTTGTCCTTGTCTGTGCAGTGTCCTTTTGATTGATTGTGGGGAGAAGCCATCTGCATCTGCTCTCTCTGTGTATGAGGTCATACACAGATGAAATCATCGTCATGATTACTGGATAGTCTGAGCATGACATACTGCGATGCGGTTAGCAGATACTCTCAGCAGATTACTGTGTGTGGCTATTAGAATCAATGAATTAGACTTTTTTGCATTCAGGGTAATTTGCATAGAAATAGGCCAATTTTGTCCAAAATGACTGCAGAAAGGCTCATTTGAAATATGCACAAACAGCGCCAAAGCACAGAGAGGCTGTTTACATAGTCCAACCTGATTTGTCAGATTTAGCCTATCAACAATCGATAGTCAAAAAGCTTGTTGTGTTTTTTTGCAGTCATTGATCCATATTCTGATTTGAGTTTAAACTGTTTGTCTTCTAATCTTGGAATGATTCATTATATGACAGGACATTATTTTCTCACTAATTAAACGTATAATATGCTGAATTTGGTTGCTAATGTTTTCATTAAAATATGTACATTAATTAAAAATTGACTAAACCCAGGTTATATATATTTTATTGTTGATTACTAACATTACCTCACATATTTCCAACAGTTATCACAGCCAGAGAAATCCGTAATTTTATAGTTGTAACTGGACATTTCTTGTTGAGCCGCCATGACACACCAAATGTTGATCGTTGCCAAGGAAACACCAGATGTTACGTCAAAGACCGCTGCACAAGGTAGAAGTGAGTGCTACAGTGGGTCAAAAAATTTAGAGGAATCAGGTGCTCTTCAGGAACAGGGGAAAAAAGTCAAATAAAAAAGTTTGACTGTCCTGATGACAAACAAAGTTTGAAGTGTGGAGAGGCAGTCTTTAACTGAACGTCCATGGCACATTACATGTAAAAATCCTGATTTTCAAACTTTGTTTGTCATCAGGACAGTCAAACTTTTTTATTAGCTATTTAATGTTTTCTCCCAATTGTCTTTTAACTTACCATTTGAAGATTTACTGAACTCTCCTTACCATATGATTTTAATCCAGTGAAAGATTTAATCCAATTCCAAACACATGACATCAATAACAATCCACGGAATTGTTCAAAAACGTTGCTATTCCGCTGACCTTTAGATGACACCTCATTACAGGCTATAACAGCCAATGAGAGCCTTTGTTTAAAGGTGCCTACCCCTGTTCTGCTGTCTAATTACACATGACTGTGCTAAGACTGGCATTTCCTGCAGCCAATGAAATTCTCGAGACATAGATATGCTGCCTCTATCAATACTGCAGGCAGTGCAGGGTGATTTCTTCATGCACAAACTAAGGAGATTGATTTAATGTACAAGTGGTTTTCAGAACTGCAATAAAGTATTAATAAGGTGATGTTCATACCAAGATAGGCTATGAGCCATGATTTATGTGGCGAAAATTAGACATTAAAGGTGCACTATGGAGTTTTGGTAGGCAATGTGAAAGTTGGAGAAATGTACAGATTCTGTGGTATATGTTCATAACTCTATACACTAACTGTCCTCAGAAGAAAATGTGGTCGCTGTAACACTGTTTGAAGATAAAATGCTACGCAAGAAGTTATGGTGGTGGGCCCACAACAGTGACTCAGTAACTCTCCTGGTAGCTTTTGTGCTCCAAACAGTGTTCCAGGGACCCATTTTTTACTTTGAATAAAGTTTGTATTTTAGTTCAGAAAATATAGCATAGAATTGTTTCACTTCTCCAACTTCAAATTTTTTTTTTCAATTCAGATTTATTTTTGGGCTTTTTGTGCCTTTATTGGAGAGATAGGACAGTGGATAGAGACGGAAATCAGGGAGAATTTCACTACCAAATCTACATAGTGCACCTTTAAACACCCACATGTAGCTATAATGGAATTATCCTTGTGCTCGACTTTGAGACTGGCTGTTGACTGGGGCTCTGACGGACACATCGTAGTACTAGACTATATGGGGTCACACCACTAGTCACTTAAGGCCTGTGGCCACAGACAGCGCTTTTTATGCTCACTTCCTTTCCAGATTGCTTCTCACCAGCGCTCATTGTTGCTACGTTACGAAAGTTAACTTCTGCTTCCCTTAATTATTTACATTAGGTGTGTTTTAAATAGCTCTGTGTGCTTATTTGCTTGAATTCAAGGAAATATCATCAATAAAACATAAAAACAATGTAAAGGAGTCATGTCCTGACATCAGCAGCTGCTCTAAGCCTGGAATTTGTAACCTTGAAAAAAGACAAGTCGGACTAGAGTCTCCTCCACCATTGTTGTTGACAAAGCTGATGTTGTAAGTCCTGCCTTGTTTTGATTCTGATTGGCCGGTGAGGGAGAAAATAATTTGCATGCTGTTCCAAAAGTTGAACTGTTTTTAACTGAGAGCGCTGTGAGGGCAGTGACAAAAAACAGCTGATGCTGAGTGCGTTTTTCTTGGTCACAGTCAGACTTTCTTGTTTTCTCTTTAAATGCAATAGTCTTTTTGAAAATCTTTTCCACAGTATTTAACTGATAACATCTGTATCCTTTTCATTTACATTTACAGTCATGTAGGTCCAAGATAGGCCTTTCTCCGTGGGGTGGTGGGATTCCTTGGGAGGATTTGTCGTTTCTAGATAACTGTTTCAATAGATAACAGACCTTGTCATGATAAAGCATCTATTCTGGCTCTGTTCAATGTCTCTCTTCTCCATATCAGCCTAGCTTGGAGCATCTCAGCATATAGCTGCTGATGGATGTTTTTTTACCAAGCTGTGTCCATTATAAACTGTGATTAAAAATGGAAAGCTGCTGTTAGCTGACTCTCTGTTTCTGGTTAGGGACCTCCATTGAGAACTGTGTAATTCACTTCCTCAACTGGCAAGTACTCACCTCATGCATGCACACTAACAGGCATAATAACAGGGCATCTGCTGAAAGTCTAAATTTGTTGTCTCCCAGTCCATCTCCTCAGCTTAGAAAACAATTGCTGGCACTGCCCATTGTTTTGGCAAATGAGGTAGTTAGTAGGAATAAAAGGGACAAAGGTTTATTTTTTTTAGCACAAGAGGCTGATGTTCTTGTCCATTTCCGCTGATGAGCAAAATGTTACTCTTCAGACATGCTGGTGCCTCTGCAGCCTGCTGAAGCAGCAGAGGGCATTTTTTTCCATAAGGAATGAATTAACTTCAATTCTCAAGGGAACTTGCCTTTCCAGTTGCACCTCCTCCATAGGTCACAACATAAAGGGGGCAAACTGAGGCCAAGCTGCAGCTCATCAGGAGGCTTACATGTATGAAGATTTTTTTTTTCTGGTTTGAAGTAAACCAGCAGTTATATGGTCCCCTGAGAGAGGCAGAGAAAAGGGTGCAGCTGAGATTCTCAACACAGATTTAAACTAAGTTGGAGCTCTTTGTTCTTTAAGGTGCATTATTTTTTCTAGCTTAAAAATACTTAAATTTAGGAATATTGAACTATGTCAGAAATGTAAACCATGAGAACTTTTTAACACAAAGAGTTAAATAGTTGCAATTGAAAATAAAGTCAGACATGTAGCGTCTCATGAAAAATCTTTTTCACTCATTTTAAATAACTCTCAAATAATAAAATATACTCATAAGTTTAAAAAGTCACCTCTGCTTTCGTAACATGTCACTTGAGTTTCAGCTCACTAAAAGAAAAATGTTTGATCCTGTGGTGGTCTCATTGTCTTCAACCTCCCAGTTTGAACGTGGTTAGTTCGTTTTTAATCACATTACTCTTTTTGTTCTGGCATCACTTAAACCCATAGGCATTCCTTAATCGGTCTCCCCTTCTCTCTGTCATGGTTGAAA
>JAJGRF010000063.1:0-44194 GCA_020745685.1 Tautogolabrus adspersus | reverse complement strand
GGCAGCCCTTGCTCTGATCAATGTCAAATGCAGTCACGACAACATCTGCCTTCAATTTTTCCCCACGGGGGGGGGGCTGTTTCGTCTTTTCAGAACAGCTGTGGGCCCGGAAAAGGCCCCAATCTCTCGTGTCTTTTGGCTCACTTAAGTCTGCGGATAAGACTGGCGAATGAGGGTTTGAACTGGTTTTTTTTAGAGCTTGACATAATGCATGCATCTCAATTGAAGAGTTTGTTTTTCCGTTTTACCGATGGTCACTAAAACGCTCGCGCGCGCTTGCAGGGACCATGGGCGGGGTGGACGGTCCGGGGGAACGTGATGCCGGTCTCCGACGAACAAGGGGCATCGCTTCTCGGCCTTTTGGCTAAGATCAAGTGTAGTATCTGTTCTTATCAGTTTAATATCTGATAAGTCCCCTACCCGGGGACCATATATTAAATTGATTTTGGACCTGGGAGATGGAACAGGGGCTTGCTCCGTCCACTCCACGCATCGACCCGGTATTGCAGTACCTCCGGGAACGGTGCACCCCTCCTCTTCTGAGTGTTTAAAGCAATCCTTTGTCTGCAGTGCGCGCCCACAACAAAAGGAGACGTGTGTCAGTCCGGCCTGGTTTTATCATGACGTAGGCAAGCTGCCGGGACGTCAGCTTTCTAAAATGAACTGGAATTTCGCTCTGGTTTGGGGTTTTTTTTTTCTTTCCGCCTAAATGTTCAAAATCCACTCTATGTCTATGCTATTGCCGTAGTAACCGTCCCGCACACGGACACACAATACCATATCAACAGAGAGGCAAATGTTTTCACCTAATCCTCTTTTAGTTTGTCATTTCTGCGCTCAGTATACGTACAACCTCGTCTCCATTCCAGAGCACTAGGTGGCAGCTGCGGCAGCCAGCAGCGAACCGGGGAAATGGTGGCAAAGTGAGAAGAAAGACAAACGCCAAATGTTGTCGTTTTTCTTTCTTTCCTCAGCATATGAAATGTGGATAGATCGATTGAGCAAATCACACACACACACACACCACACACAACACACACACACACACACAACACACTGGCTGTAGCTATTGGTCGGCTTCCATGTGGAAGACAAGCACTTCCTGTTGGAATGATGAGCCTTATTTGTCCACTTGAATGTAGAACGAGAATCCCTTTGGGCTACAAAACTGTCTTCTGCGTCAAGGACGAGTAGGAGGGACACCCCGTGTAGAAAACACTGATTTTAGCGGTTTGCATATTGTTGGGACCGTCAGTCAGAGCGGCGGTCCTGTGAAGCACTCCTTTGGCCCAGAGCTGTACAACTCCTACTTACCTGGCAGGGGAGACACCATGATCAAGAAGGTGGTTCACCCATGGCGAGGCCAGGCCATTGCACTTCGGCATGGCTGACCTATGCGATTTCTCCAAATGTGAGAATCTCGACTGCATAATTTGTGGTAGTGGGGGATAGGGGGTGGGCGATACTGCAAATTTTGGTATCGATCCGATACCAAGTAATTATAGGGCCAGTATTGCCGATACCGATACCGATACTTTTTTCTTGAAAAGTTCTAGTAAAACAATTAAGATTTATTTCAACTGACTGAATAAACGATAATAGTTTAATCTCTCTGCTAAATTACATCTCTGACCACCAATTACACTTTGAAAAAACAACATTAATTAATGCTGGAAATAACTTTCACTTCTAGAATTGCTACCTGGATATTGTTGAGGTTTTTGAAAGGCCTCTGTCAGTGACGTCTGTCTCTGTGCAAGGGGTCTGGTTTGGGTTTGGGGAGCTCCCTCCTCCTCCCTCCGTTTGCTTTGCAGCTCAGCATTTATGTTTGGGTGTACAGCTTTTAAATGCTTGTACAGGTTTGTAGTGTTACCACAGGTTCTTAAAACTTTACTGCATATGTCACAGCTAGCAGTTAGCTCTTCCTCTCCGTCTCCGCCATCTCACCAGTCCGTCTCTGCTCTGAGTCTAACTGCCTGGCAGGCAGCGGGGGAGGGGGAGAGGAGGGAGGGGGAGGGGGAGGGGCCTAGTGGACCTGAGTGAGCGAGCAGACTGAGAGAGAGCAGAGAGGAGCGCTGCTGCGCATGAGGACTGAGACGCTGCGCTCACACAAACTCTGTGAAGAAATCTGAGTGATTTGCTGAACTTATAGAAGAGAAACTACAACAAAAAAGTATCGATCTCATCACGCTAGTATCGATCCGATGCCAATACTGACCTTGGTATCGATACTATCGATATTTGGATCGATACGCCCACCACTAGTGGGGGACTGCGTTCGCGCTCTCCCCTGATGGATTGTTAAATAAAAAGTAATCACAGGGGAAACAGATAGGCTGAAAAACGGAGGGCAGCGACCAGACTTTCAAAGGTGGCGTACCGCTATGCCCAGCCAGGTTCTTTGCTAATGCTAAACCACAAGCACATCAATCAGATTTGGCAGCCCTTGCTCTGATCAATGTCAAATGCCAGTCACGACACATCTGCCTTCAATTTTTCCCACGGGGGGGGGGGGGCTGTTTCGTCTTTTCAGAACAGCTGTGGGCCCGGAAAAGGCCCCAATCTTCTCGTGTCTTTTGGCTCACTTAAGTCTGCGGATAAGACTGGCGAATGAGGGTTTGAACTGGTTTTTTAGAGCTTGACATAATGCATGCATCTCAATTGAAGAGTTTGTTTTTCCGTTTTACCGTTGGTCACTTAAACGCTCGGCGCGCTTGCAGGGACCATGGGCGGGGTGGACGGTCCGGGGAACGTGATGCCGGTCTCCGACGAACAAGGGGGCATCGCTTCTCGGCCTTTTGGCTAAGATCAAGTGTAGTATCTGTTCTTATCAGTTTAATATCTGATACGTCCCCTACCCGGGGACCATATATTAAATTGATTTTTGGACCTGGGAGATGGAACAGGGGCTTGCTCCGTCCACTCCACGCATCGACCCGGTATTGCAGTACCTCCGGGAACGGGTGCACCCTCCTCTTCTGAGTGTTTAAAGCAATCCTTTGTCTGCAGTGCGCGCCCACAACAAAAGGAGACGTGTGTCAGTCCGGCCTGGTTTTATCATGACGTAGGCAAGCTGCCGGGACGTCAGCTTTTTAAAATGAACTGGAATTTCGCTCTGGTTTGGGGTTTTTTTTTCTTTCCGCCTAAATGTTCAAAATCCACTCTATGTCTATGCTATTGCCGTAGTAACCGTCCCGCACACGGACACACAATACCATATCAACAGAGAGGCAAATGTTTTCACCTAATCCTCTTTTAGTTTGTCATTTCTGCGCTCAGTATACGTACAACCTCGTCTCCATTCCAGAGCACTAGGTGGCAGCTGCGGCAGCCGGCAGTGAACCGGGGAAATGGTGGCAAAGTGAGAAGAAAGACAAACGCCAAATGTTGTCGTTTTCTTTCTTTCCTCAGCATTTGAAATGTGGATAGATCGATTGAGCAAATCACACACACACACACACACACACACACACACACACACACACACACTGGCTGTAGCTATTGGTCGGCTTCCATGTGGAAGACAAGCACTTCCTGTTGGAATGATGAGCCTTATTTGTCCACTTGAATGTAGAACGAGAATCCCTTTGGGCTACAAAACTGTCTTCTGCGTCAAGGACGAGTAGGAGGGACACCCCGTGTAGAAAACACTGATTTTAGCGGTTTGCATATTGTTGGGACCGTCAGTCAGAGCGGCGGTCCTGTGAAGCACTCCTTTTGGCCCAGAGCTGTACAACTCCTACTACCTGGCAGGGGAGACACCATGATCAAGAAGGTGGTTCACCCATGGCGAGGCCAGGCCATTGCACTTCGGCATGGCTGACCTATGCGAATTCTCCAAATGTGAGAATCTCGACTGCATAATTTGTGGTAGTGGGGGATAGGGGTGGGCGATACTGCAAATTTTGGTATCGATCCGATACCAAGTAATTATAGGGCCAGTATTGCCGATACCGATACCGATACTTTTTTTCTTGAAAAGTTCTAGTAAAACAATTAAGATTTATTTCAACTGACTGAATATACGATAATAGTTTAATCTCTCTGCTAAATTACATCTCTGACCACCAATTACACTTTGAAAAAACAACATTAATTAATGCTGGAAATAACTTTCACTTCTAGAAATTGCTACCTGGATATTGTTGAGGTTTTTGAAAGGCCTCTGTCAGTGACGTCCTGTCTCTGTGCAAGGGGTCTGGTTTGGGTTTGGGGAGCTCCCTCCTCCTCCCTCCGTTTGCTTTGCAGCTCAGCATTTATGTTTGGGTGTACAGCTTTTAAATGCTTGTACAGGTTTGTAGTGTTACCACAGGTTCTTAAAACTTTACTGCATATGTCACAGCTAGCAGTTAGCTCTTCCTCTCCGTCTCCGCCATCTCACCAGTCCGTCTCTGCTCTGAGTCTAACTGCCTGGCAGGCAGCGGGGGAGGGGGAGAGGAGGGGAGGGGAGGGGAGGGGCCTAGTGGACCTGAGTGAGCGAGCAGACTGAGAGAGAGCAGAGAGGAGCGCTGCTGCGCA
The DNA here is from genome assembly GCA_020745685.1 of Tautogolabrus adspersus. Lineage (NCBI taxonomy): Eukaryota > Metazoa > Chordata > Actinopteri > Labriformes > Labridae > Tautogolabrus > Tautogolabrus adspersus. Next base: position 39,676 of record JAJGRF010000063.1, on the reverse strand, counting down.
TGAGGACTGAGAGAGACGCTGCGCTCACACAAACTCTGTGAAGAAATCTGAGTGATTTGCTGAACTTATAGAAGAGAAACTACAACAAAAAGTATCGATCTCATCACGCTAGTATCGATCCGATGCCAATACTGACCTTGGTATCGATACTATCGATATTTGGATCGATACGCCCACCACTAGTGGGGGACTGCGTTCGCGCTCTCCCCTGATGGATTGTTATATAAAAAGTAATCACAGGGAAACAGATAGGCTGAAAAACGGAGGGCAGCGACCAGACTTTCAAAGGTGGCGTACCGCTATGCCCAGCCAGGTTCTTTGCTAATGCTAAACCACAAGCACATCAATCAGATTTGGCAGCCCTTGCTCTGATCAATGTCAAATGCCAGTCACGACACATCTGCCTTCAATTTTTCACACGGGGGGGGGGGCTGTTTCGTCTTTTCAGAACAGCTGTGGGCCCGGAAAAGGCCCCAATCTTCTCGTGTCTTTTGGCTCACTTAAGTCTGCGGATAAGACTGGCGAATGAGGGTTTGAACTGGTTTTTTAGAGCTTGACATAATGCATGCATCTCAATTGAAGAGTTTGTTTTTCCGTTTTACCGATGGTCACTTAAACGCTCGCGCGCGCTTTGCAGGGACCATGGGCGGGGTGGACGGTCCGGGGAACGTGATGCCGGTCTCCGACGAACAAGGGGCATCGCTTCTCGGCCTTTTGGCTAAGATCAAGTGTAGTATCTGTTCTTATCAGTTTAATATCTGATACGTCCCCTACCCGGGGACCATATATTAAATTGATTTTTGGACCTGGGAGATGGAACAGGGGCTTGCTCCGTCCACTCCACGCATCGACCCGGTATTGCAGTACCTCCGGGAACGGTGCACCCTCCTCTTCTGAGTGTTTAAAGCAATCCTTTGTCTGCAGTGCGCGCCCACAACAAAAGGAGACGTGTGTCAGTCCGGCCTGGTTTTATCATGACGTAGGCAAGCTGCCGGGACGTCAGCTTTTTAAAATGAACTGGAATTTCGCTCAGGTTTGGGGTTTTTTTTTCTTTCCGCCTAAATGTTCAAAATCCACTCTATGTCTATGCTATTGCCGTAGTAACCGTCCCGCACACGGACACACAATACCATATCAACAGAGAGGCAAATGTTTTCACCTAATCCTCTTTTAGTTTGTCATTTCTGCGCTCAGTATACGTACAACCTCGTCTCCATTCCAGAGCACTAGGTGGCAGCTGCGGCAGCCGGCAGTGAACCGGGGAAATGGTGGCAAAGTGAGAAGAAAGACAAACGCCAAATGTTGTTGTTTTCTTTCTTTCCTCAGCATTGAAATGTGGATAGATCGATTGAGCAAATCACACACACGCACACACACACACGCACACACGCACACACGCCACACGCACACACCACACGCGCACACACTGGCTGTAGCTATTGGTCGGCTTCCATGTGGAGACAAGCACTTCCTGTTGGAATGATGAGCCTTATTTGTCACTTGAATGTAGAACGAGAATCCCTTTGGGCTACAAAAACTGTCTTCTGCGTCAGGGACAAGTAGGAGGGACACCCCGTGTAGAAACCACTGATTTTAGCGGTTTGCATATTGTTGGGACCGTCAGTCAGAGCGGCGGTCCTGTGAAGCACTCCTTTGGCCCAGAGCTGTACAACTCATACTTACCTGGCAGGGGAGACACCATGATCAAGAAGGTGTTCACCCATGGCGAGGCCTGGCCATTGCACTTCGGCATGGCTGACCTATGCGAATTCTCCAAATGTGAGAATCTCGACTGCATAATTTGTGGTAGTGGGGGATAGGGGTGGGCGATACTGCAAATTTTGGTATCGATCCGATACCAAGTAATTATAGGGCCAGTATTGCCGATACCGATACCGATACTTTTTTCTTGAAAAGTTCTAGTAAAACAATTAAGATTTATTTCAACTGACTGAATATACGATAATAGTTTAATCTCTCTGCTAAATTACATCTCTGACCACCAATTACACTTTGAAAAAACAACATTAATTAATGCTGGAAATAACTTTCACTTCTAGAAATTGCTACCTGGATATTGTTGAGGTTTTTGAAAGGCCTCTGTCAGTGACGTCTGTCTCTGTGCAAGGGGTCTGGTTTGGGTTTGGGGAGCTCCCTCCTCCTCCCTCCGTTTGCTTTGCAGCTCAGCATTTATGTTTGGGTGTACAGCTTTTTAAATGCTTGTACAGGTTTGTAGTGTTACCACAGGTTCTTAAAACTTTACTGCATATGTCACAGCTAGCAGTTAGCTCTTCCTCTCCGTCTCCGCCATCTCACCAGTCCGTCTCTGCTCTGAGTCTAACTGCCTGGCAGGCAGCGGGGGGAGGGGAGAGGAGGGGAGGGGAGGGGAGGGGCCTAGTGGACCTGAGTGAGCGAGCAGACTGAGAGAGAGCAGAGAGGAGCGCTGCTGCGCATGAGGACTGAGAGAGACGCTGCGCTCACACAAACTCTGTGAAGAAATCTGAGTGATTTGCTGAACTTATAGAAGAGAAACTACAACAAAAAGTATCGATCTCATCACGCTAGTATCGATCCGATGCCAATACTGACCTTGGTATCGATACTATCGATATTTGGATCGATACGCCCACCACTAGTGGGGGACTGCGTTCGCGCTCTCCCCTGATGGATTGTTATATAAAAAGTAATCACAGGGAAACAGATAGGCTGAAAAACGGAGGGCAGCGACCAGACTTTCAAAGGTGGCGTACCGCTATGCCCAGCCAGGTTCTTTGCTAATGCTAAACCACAAGCACATCAATCAGATTTGGCAGCCCTTGCTCTGATCAATGTCAAATGCCAGTCACGACACATCTGCCTTCAATTTTTCCCACGGGGGGGGGGCTGTTTCGTCTTTTCAGAACAGCTGTGGGCCCGGAAAAAGGCCCCAATCTTCTCGTGTCTTTTGGCTCACTTAAGTCTGCGGATAAGACTGGCGAATGAGGGTTTGAACTGGTTTTTTAGAGCTTGACATAATGCATGCATCTCAATTGAAGAGTTTGTTTTTCCGTTTTACCGATGGTCACTTAAACGCTCGCGCGCGCTTGCAGGGACCATGGGCGGGGTGGACGGTCCGGGGAACGTGATGCCGGTCTCCGACGAACAAGGGGCATCGCTTCTCGGCCTTTTGGCTAAGATCAAGTGTAGTATCTGTTCTTATCAGTTTAATATCTGATACGTCCCCTACCCGGGGGACCATATATTAAATTGATTTTTGGACCTGGGAGATGGAACAGGGGCTTGCTCCGTCCACTCCACGCATCGACCCGGTATTGCAGTACCTCCGGGAACGGTGCACCCTCCTCTTCTGAGTGTTTAAAGCAATCCTTTGTCTGCAGTGCGCGCCCACAACAAAAGGAGACGTGTGTCAGTCCGGCCTGGTTTTATCATGACGTAGGCAAGCTGCCGGGACGTCAGCTTTTTAAAATGAACTGGAATTTCGCTCTGGTTTGGGGTTTTTTTTTCTTTCCGCCTAAATGTTCAAAATCCACTCTATGTCTATGCTATTGCCGTAGTAACCGTCCCGCACACGGACACACAATACCATATCAACAGAGAGGCAAATGTTTTCACCTAATCCTCTTTTAGTTTGTCATTTCTGCGCTCAGTATACGTACAACCTCGTCTCCATTCCAGAGCACTAGGTGGCAGCTGCGGCAGCCAGCAGCGAACCGGGGAAATGGTGGCAAAGTGAGAAGAAAGACAAACGCCAAATGTTGTCGTTTTCTTTCTTTCCTCAGCATTTGAAATGTGGATAGATCGATTGAGCAAATCACACACACACACACACACACACACACACACACACACACACACTGGCTGTAGCTATTGGTCGGCTTCCATGTGGAAGACAAGCACTTCCTGTTGGAATGATGAGCCTTATTTGTCCACTTGAATGTAGAACGAGAATCCCTTTGGGCTACAAAACTGTCTTCTGCGTCAAGGACGAGTAGGAGGGACACCCCGTGTAGAAAACACTGATTTTAGCGGTTTGCATATTGTTGGGACCGTCAGTCAGAGCGGCGGTCCTGTGAAGCACTCCTTTGGCCCAGAGCTGTACAACTCCTACTTACCTGGCAGGGGAGACACCATGATCAAGAAGGTGGTTCACCCATGGCGAGGCCAGGCCATTGCACTTCGGCATGGCTGACCTATGCGAATTCTCCAAATGTGAGAATCTCGACTGCATAATTTGTGGTAGTGGGGGATAGGGGTGGGCGATACTGCAAATTTTGGTATCGATCCGATACCAAGTAATTATAGGGCCAGTATTGCCGATACCGATACCGATACTTTTTTCTTGAAAAGTTCTAGTAAAACAATTAAGATTTATTTCAACTGACTGAATATACGATAATAGTTTAATCTCTCTGCTAAATTACATCTCTGACCACCAATTACACTTTGAAAAAACAACATTAATTAATGCTGGAAATAACTTTCACTTCTAGAAATTGCTACCTGGATATTGTTGAGGTTTTTGAAAGGCCTCTGTCAGTGACGTCTGTCTCTGTGCAAGGGGTCTGGTTTGGGTTTGGGGAGCTCCCTCCTCCTCCCTCCGTTTGCTTTGCAGCTCAGCATTTATGTTTGGGTGTACAGCTTTTAAATGCTTGTACAGGTTTGTAGTGTTACCACAGGTTCTTAAAACTTTACTGCATATGTCACAGCTAGCAGTTAGCTCTTCCTCTCCGTCTCCGCCATCTCACCAGTCCGTCTCTGCTCTGAGTCTAACTGCCTGGCAGGCAGCGGGGGAGGGGGAGAGGAGGGGAGGGGAGGGGAGGGGCCTAGTGGACCTGAGTGAGCGAGCAGACTGAGAGAGAGCAGAGAGGAGCGCTGCTGCGCATGAGGACTGAGAGAGACGCTGCGCTCACACAAACTCTGTGAAGAAATCTGAGTGATTTGCTGAACTTATAGAAGAGAAACTACAACAAAAAGTATCGATCTCATCACGCTAGTATCGATCCGATGCCAATACTGACCTTGGTATCGATACTATCGATATTTGGATCGATACGCCCACCACTAGTGGGGGACTGCGTTCGCGCTCTCCCCTGATGGATTGTTATATAAAAAGTAATCACAGGGAAACAGATAGGCTGAAAAACGGAGGGCAGCGACCAGACTTTCAAAGGTGGCGTACCGCTATGCCCAGCCAGGTTCTTTGCTAATGCTAAACCACAAGCACATCAATCAGATTTGGCAGCCCTTGCTCTGATCAATGTCAAATGCCAGTCACGACACATCTGCCTTCAATTTTTCCCACGGGGGGGGGGCTGTTTCGTCTTTTCAGAACAGCTGTGGGCCCGGAAAAGGCCCCAATCTTCTCCTGTCTTTTGGTTCACTTAAGTCTGCGGATAAGACTGGCGAATGAGGGTTTGAACTGGTTTTTTAGAGCTTGACATAATGCATGCATCTCAACTGAAGAGTTTGTTTTTTCCGTTTTACCGATGGTCACTTAAACGCTCGCGCGCGCTTGCAGGGACCATGGGCGGGGGTGGACGGTCCGGGGAACGTGATGCCGGTCTCCGACGAACAAGGGGCATCGCTTCTCGGCCTTTTGGCTAAGATCAAGTGTAGTATCTGTTCTTATCAGTTTAATATCTGATACGTCCCCTACCCGGGGACCATATATTAAATTGATTTTTGGACCTGGGAGATGGAACAGGGGCTTGCTCCGTCCACTCCACGCATCGACCCGGTATTGCAGTACCTCCGGGAACGGTGCACCCTCCTCTTCTGAGTGTTTAAAGCAATCCTTTGTCTACAGTGCGCGCCCACAACAAAAGGAGACGTGTGTCAGTCCGGCCTGGTTTTATCATGACGTAGGCAAGCTGCCGGGACGTCAGCTTTTTAAAATGAACTGGAATTTCGCTCAGGTTTGGGTTTTTTTTTTCTTTCCGCCTAAATGTTCAAAATCCACTCTATGTCTATGCTATTGCCGTAGCAACCGTCCCGCACACGGACACACAATACCATATCAACAGAGAGGCAAATGTTTTCACCTAATCCTCTTTAGTTTGTCATTTCTGCGCTCAGTATACGTACAACCTCGTCTCCATTCCAGAGCACTAGGTGGCAGCTGCGGCAGCCGGCAGTGAACCGGGGAAATGGTGGCAAAGTGAGAGGAAAGACAAACGCCAAATGTTGTTGTTTTCTTTCTTTCCTCAGCATTTGAAATGTGGATAGATCGATTGAGCAAATCACACACACACACACACACTCACACACTCACACAGCACACACACACACACACACTGGCTGTAGCTATTGGTCGGCTTCCATGTGGAAGACAAGCACTTCCTGTTGGAATGATGAGCCTTATTTGTCCACTTGAATGTAGAACGAGAATCCCTTTGGGCTACAAAACTGTCTTCTGCGTCAAGGACGAGTAGGAGGGACACCCCGTGTAGAAAACACTGATTTTAGCGGTTTTGCATATTGTTGGGACCGTCAGTCAGAGCGGCGGTCCTGTGAAGCACTCCTTTGGCCCAGAGCTGTACAACTCATACTTACCTGGCAGGGGAGACACCATGATCAAGAAGGTGGTTCACCCATGGCGAGGCCAGGCCATTGCACTGCGGCATGGCTGACCTATGCGAATTCTCCAAATGTGAGAATCTCGACTGCATAATTTGTGGTAGTGGGGGGACTGCGTTCGCGCTCTCCCCTGATGGATTGTTTTATAAAAAGTAATCACAGGGAAAACAGATAGGCTGAAAAACGGAGGGCGGCGACCAGACTTTCAAAGGCGGCGTACCGCCATGCCCAGCCAGGTTCTTTGCTAATGCTAAACCACAAGCACATCAATCAGATTTGGCAGCCCTTGCTCTGATCAATGTCAAATGCCAGTCACGACACATCTGCCTTCAATTTTTCCCACGGGGGGGGGGCTGTTTCGTCTTTTCAGAACAGCTGTGGGCCCGGAAAAGGCCCCAATCTTCTCGTGTCTTTTGGTTCACTTAAGTCTGCGGATAAGTCTGGCCAATGAGGGTTTGAACTGGTTTTTTAGAGCTTGACATAATGCATGCATCTCAACTGAAGAGTTTGTTTTTCCGTTTTACCGACGGTCACTTAAACGCTCGCGCGCGCTTGCAGGGACCATGGGCGGGGTGGACGGTCCGGGGAACGTGATGCCGGTCTCCGACGAACAAGGGGCATCGCTTCTCGGCCTTTTGGCTAAGATCAAGTGTAGTATCTGTTCTTATCAGGTACTGTTTTTGATCCTACCAATAAGTCCGTGACTGCGATCACCTCCTGTGCTGTTGTGAACCTGTGCCTGTCTGTGGCACTGGTTGTGGCAGTACTGGGAGGATAGTTTTTGTCTTCTGTGAAGGAAATTTCAACTTCCGTGTAGTTGAAACACACTCCTCAGGAGACCATATTGTTCGAGAGAGCCTCCCTCAGGTGGCAAAACCAGGCCCGAATCATAAGGTAAGTTTGGTTTTATTATCCCGTTTTTAGCTTTTGTAGGTGTAGTCTTTTAGCTGTTTTTTCACTGTTTTAGTTGATTTTATTGTTTTAGCCTGTGGTGCCTCCACCATGTCGGCTGCCAGTGCCGGCATGCGGAGGCACCACAGTGTCCGTTTTGCATTTAAAGAGATTGATGGAGAAGCAGCGTGGATGTCACGGCTGGATTTCTCAAGAAAATTACTTCAGAAAGCTCTAAACTTTTCCCCGGATGACCTGAACTGCATCGTCACTTTGCCACAAGGCAAAGGCTTTGATGTAAGCTTTCGCTCAGCTATTCTGCTTAGAGAGTTTTGGACACGCTTTGAAAATGCAAGGTCCCAGTTCCCTGTGTTTAACGTTGAGAAACTGACTGACAATGCCTCTAAAACAGTCATTGTCAGGATGTTCAATGAAATGGTTAACGCAGATGACATATGTATGTGGCTGGGAAGACATTGCACGGTCAAAGGCCAGGCTATGAAGGTGAGAGATGAGGATGGTATCTGGAATTGTTCCTGGAGGGTTCCTGTCCAGCAATGGCAGGACCCTCAGGGCTTCCAGGGCCTGAAACATCTGCCATCCGTGATAGTCCTGGGACACAACCGTGGCTACATTCATTATCAAGGTCAGCCCAAGCTCTGCCGCAAGTGCGGTGAGCAAGGTCACCTTGCAGAAGCGTGTAAGCAGATTATTTGTGGAAAGTGTAGAGAGATTGGTCATACTTTCGAGGAATGCACCAATGGCAGAAAGTGCAATCTTTGTGGAGAAAGCAACCACCTCTTCAGAGATTGCCCGAAATCTTTTGCCAACAAAGTCAAAGCAGCAAAGAAGGTCGGAAATGACAAGGAAAATGGCGGACAAGATGAAATGTTTGACGAGCTATTTGGAAAGCCTGGGTCAGAAAATTCAAATCTCCCTCCAAATCCTGTGATTGGAGGAGATGAGTCAGGTGAGGAGGGAGAGGGGGAGGGGCCGGCAGCAACTGCCCCTCAAGTGGAGAGTATGGAGGAGGAGGGTGCAGTGCAGGCAGAGGGCGGAACCAGCTCTGACTCTTCTTGCTCTGGGAGTGGGAGTGAGAGTGAGAGTGAAAGTGAGAGTGAGAGTGAGAGTGAGGAAGTGCCCCTCCCCCCGGCCCAGCAGGCTAAGAGGCCCTTATCAGAATTGTCTCCAGAGACTCCAGCAGTCTTGGAGAAGAGGGGAAGAGCTGAGAACTCCTCAGACAGTTCACCTGTGGAGGAGTCCAGAGTCTTCCCCTCCGATTCCCCCAATGAGGTCTCTTTTTTAAACATAGCTCTGCAATCAACCCCGAAGGACTCGCATTTTAACATGAGACTACAGGAAAGGCCACCCCCCAGAGTCCGGAAGGGAAATGGAGCTCATCCCCCTTACACTTCTCCAGTAAGAGTGAAGGAAGAGCTCCATTCACAAGAAATGTAACACCTGTCATTTTAAATGTTTTAAAATGATGTGTCTGTTGGTTTTAAACATACTTATGACTATCACCCTCTCAACTTTCAATTTGAGAAGTGTGCCGTTTAAAGTTAGAGCTCATATGGTTTTATCCCATCTTAACCATTTTATTTCAGATGTGTTTTTAAAACAGGAAGGATACCAGCTGTTTTTAACCCACCAACTGTTTTTAAAGGAGCTGAAGGGCAGCGCTCTAGTGGGAAACAGTAAAAGCATCCTTTTAACACACTTGACTTTTATGAGCTCACCAACAGAGTGTTTTAATCGGACCCTTTTAAGAGACCTTGGTTTTAAACAAGAGGAGTTGTATTTTTTAACTAACACTGTTCTCCTCTATTGTTGTGCAGGAGTGAGCACCAGTGAGTCCAGCGTGCAGGATTGCACTAGGCAAAACCACCACAGTTTGGCACAACGTGAACCATCTGCTCTGCCGAACAGACTCCGGGACCTGTCAGCAATGGTGGCTCATGAGACCTTCCCGGTCAGGTCCGTAATGCACTCCCGGAGCGCAACAACACACCCAACCCACTGCCGACCAGGTTGTGGCGTCCCTGAGTCCGGCAAGGCATCGCTCTGGGAGTGCAGCGCTGCCGAAGAACGGTGGGCACCAGCCGGCTCCTTACTAATTCCCGAGCTTGCCAACAAGGGAGGTCCAACCAGCTTAGCTGGTTTTGCACACAAGCCGCCCCCAAAGACGCCACCCGGACCTCCACAAACTTGCTGGCAAGGACACAAGCAGATCCCCCCCCCGTGGCTGTGATCCGGACGGCAGCAGCGATGGTCAGGCAGACTGTCGCTGCAGGCGGCGGGCCCAGGACACAGCCACAAAGAAGAATCGCCTCTGTGTCAATCGGATGAAGGAGCCGGAGCCACACAGGAAAAAGTTCAAAGCAGCGGCGGCCTGACTCTCCGGGAGAGGCAGGTGGGAAGGAGCAGCAGGGTGAGGGTCTCCTCTGAGCACCGAGACAGGAATCCCGAGAGACCACATCTGTTTGGGAGAGCAGATTGAGTTTCCTTGGTAGGGGCTCACTGCGCTCCTGCACAACAATGAACACCCTTAAATTATGAACTTTCTGTAAATATTGAGACAAATGCATCCTTTTATTGATTTTATACAAATTCTGAGTGTTTCCATGTTTTACCACCCAACACTTGTTTTTATAGAAGAAAATGTATATTTATTCAAGAAGTGTTTTAAAAGGATGATATATTGTCAGAAAGAACTGTGAAAATGTTGATGTGACAATAAAATTTTTCGAAAGAAAAAAATCTGTTCTTATCAGTTTAATATCTGATACGTCCCCTACCCGGGGACCATATATTAAATTGATTTTTGGACCTGGGAGATGGAACAGGGGGCTTGCTCCGTCCACTCCACGCATCGACCCGGTATTGCAGTACCTCCGGGAACGGTGCACCCTCCTCTTCTGAGTGTTTAAAGCAATCCTTTGTCTACAGTGCGCGCCCACAACAAAAGGAGACGTGTGTCAGTCCGGCCTGGTTTTATCATAACGTAGGCAAGCTGCCGGGACGTCAGCTTTTTAAAATGAACTGGAATTTCGCTCTGGTTTGGGGTTTTTTTTTTCTTTCCGCCTAAATGTTCAAAATCCACTCTATGTCTATGCTATTGCCGTAGTAACCGTCCCGCACACGGACACACAATACCATATCAACAGAGAGGCAAATGTCTTCCCCTAATTCTCTTTTAGTTTGTCATTTCTGCGCTCAGTATACGTACAACCTCGTCTCCATTCCAGAGCACTAGGTGGCAGCTGCGGCAGCCAGCAGCGAACCGGGGAAATGGTGGCAAAGTGAGAAGAAAGACAAACGCCAAATGTTGTCGTTTTCTTTCTTTCCTCAGCATTTGAAATGTGGATAGATCGATTGAGCAAATCACACACACACACACACACACACACACACACACACACACACTGGCTGTAGCTATTGGTCGGCTTCCATGTGGAAGACAAGCACTTCCTGTTGGAATGATGAGCCTTATTTGTCCACTTGAATGTAGAACGAGAATCCCTTTGGGCTACAAAACTGTCTTCTGCGTCAAGGACGAGTAGGAGGGACACCCCGTGTAGAAAACACTGATTTTAGCGGTTTGCATATTGTTGGGACCGTCAGTCAGAGCGGCGGTCCTGTGAAGCACTTCTTTGGCCCAGAGCTGTACAACTCATACTTACCTGGCAGGGGAGACACCATGATCAAGAAGGTGGTTCACCCATGGCGAGGCCAGGCCATTGCACTGCGGCATGGCTGACCTATGCGACTTCTCCAAATGTGAGAATCTCGACTGCATAATTTGTGGTAGTGGGGGACTGCGTTCGCGCTCTCCCCTGATGGATTGTTTTATAAAAAGTAATCACAGGGAAACAGATAGGCTGAAAAACGGAGGGCGGCGACCAGACTTTCAAAGGCGGCGTACCGCCATGCCCAGCCAGGTTCTTTGCTAATGCTAAACCACAAGCACATCAATCAGATTTGGCAGCCCTTGCTCTGATCAATGTCAAATGCCAGTCACGACACATCTGCCTTCAATTTTTCCCACGGGGGGGGGGGGCTGTTTCGTCTTTTCAGAACAGCTGTGGGCCCGGAAAAGGCCCCAATCTTCTCGTGTCTTTTGGTTCACTTAAGTCTGCGGATAAGTCTGGCCAATGAGGGTTTGAACTGGTTTTTTAGAGCTTGACATAATGCATGCATCTCAACTGAAGAGTTTGTTTTTCCGTTTTACCGACGGTCACTTAAACGCTCGCGCGCGCTTGCAGGGACCATGGGCGGGGTGGACGGTCCGGGGAACGTGATGCCGGTCTCCGACGAACAAGGGGCATCGCTTCTCGGCCTTTTGGCTAAGATCAAGTGTAGTATCTGTTCTTATCAGTTTAATATCTGATACGTCCCCTACCCGGGGACCATATATTAAATTGATTTTTGGACCTGGGAGATGGAACAGGGGCTTGCTCCGTCCACTCCACGCATCGACCCGGTATTGCAGTACCTCCGGGAACGGTGCACCCTCCTCTTCTGAGTGTTTAAAGCAATCCTTTGTCTACAGTGCGCGCCCACAACAAAAGGAGACGTGTGTCAGTCCGGCCTGGTTTTATCATGACGTAGGCAAGCTGCCGGGACGTCAGCTTTTTAAAATGAACTGGAATTTCGCTCTGGTTTGGGTTTTTTTTTTCTTTCCGCCTAAATGTTCAAAATCCACTCTATGTCTATGCTATTGCCGTAGCAACCGTCCCGCACACGGACACACAATACCATATCAACAGAGAGGCAAATGTCTTCCCCTAATTCTCTTTTAGTTTGTCATTTCTGCGCTCAGTATACGTACAACCTCGTCTCCATTCCAGAGCACTAGGTGGCAGCTGCGGCAGCCGGCAGTGAACCGGGGAAATGGTGGCAAAGTGAGAGGAAAGACAAACGCCAAATGTTGTTGTTTTCTTTCTTTCCTCAGCATTTGAAATGTGGATAGATCGATTGAGCAAATCACACACACACACACACACACACACACACGCACACACGCACACACACGCGCACACACTGGCTGTAGCTATTGGTCGGCTTCCATGTGGAAGACAAGCACTTCCTGTTGGAATGATGAGCCTTATTTGTCCACTTGAATGTAGAATGAGAATCCCTTTGTGCTACAAAACTGTCTTCTGCGTCAGGGACGAGTAGGAGGGACACCCCGTGTAGAAAACACTGATTTTAGCGGTTTGCATATTGTTGGGACCGTCAGTCAGAGCGGCGGTCCTGTGAAGCACTCCTTTGGCCCAGAGCTGTACAACTCATACTTACCTGGCAGGGGAGACACCATGATCAAGAAGGTGGTTCACCCATGGCGAGGCCAGGCCATTGCACTTCGGCTTGGCTGACCTATGCGAATGGGCCTGGGACTGCTTGATGTGCAATACGGTACATATGAAATTGTGCGTGAAAGTGTTTAATGAAAGGAAAACCTTCTAGAGAACTTTAGTGACAGCAACAGGAGATTGTATCAAAATAACTAAGAACAAGATTATGTTGTGTTTTCTGGCTAGCAGTATTGCTGATATCAATTGTTGATTGACAGGTCAATGGATCAACCCCCTCCACTATTAAGAATCTGACCTTTGAACCTAACCCATAAGACTTCTGATCATCAGGGGTGTTTCCTGCATGACTTACTATAACTTGTCATAGTATTATACTATCTACTATTATATTATACACTACTATCTACTATGTTATGTTAACCATCATATATAAACAGTAATTAAAGATTATGTATATGTGAAGGTCATGTTTTTGGACTTTTTCAGTGCTTTTGACAACATCAGGCCTGCTCTGGGTGAGAAGTGATGCAGGTGGATTCTCCTCTTTTGTCCTGGATCGTTGACTACCTGGCTGGCACACCACATTCTTGGACACAGGTGCCAGCATCACTTGGGAACTACATGGGACAGTCCTGTCTATTCTCTTCACCATCTACACCACTGACCTCAACTACAACACTCAAGATGTCCTTGAACTTATGCATATTATGTCTTTAGACTTATATTCTGTGCAGGAGCTATTGTCCCCGCCCCCTATGGATCAATAAAGTATTTCTGAATATTTATCTATCTAGTCCTTTGTCTGCAACATCCTGTGCAATTACTATACCCTGTGCATCCCATTGCTCTGCGATTAGGTGTATTTAAAATATGTAATTATAGTTTTTGTGTCTCTATTTTTCTCAGGCATTGATCTTCATACAAAACAGCAGTGGGGAGCAGATGTGCCCACCAGGAGTCAAAGAACCTTGAAGTGGCTGTAATGTGAAAAAGACAACCTTGTAGAGGTATTTCATTTTTTCTCAATTGCTATGCTCAATTATGAAACCCGGTTTAGAAATGCATTGACAATTTTAGCTATTTTTACAACAAAAGAGGTCTAGAATTAAATGTAACTGAGATCCATGGATCATTAATTTCCAAAACGAGTTTGAGCTTGGTTATGGCAGAAAAGGTGTTACACAGAATAATGTCAAATATCTCATCGTCTATAACCAGTAGAACCAGACAGGTTCATTTGATGCACAAATTTGGCACTTTGTTTTGCCATGAAAAAATGTAAAGTTCCAAAACAGTATTCTGACTAAGCTTGAGATACCGTGTGATCATAATTGTAGTCAAAATAATTAATGTCTGCCAAATTTGACACTAAAACAAGGCACCATATCATGTGAATGAGGCATATAGACTATGATGTAAATGAAATAAATACCATACAACAACTGAGCATACACTTAACACATATTTATTAAAGTACCAGAAAGTTAAAGTGCAATAAAGACCAAATACAAACAAAAAACCACACTTAACATGTGTATGCACTGTATTTACACAACATGTAGACATACAAAAAATAAATACAAAATGATTATATTATGTTATTATATTATTAGTATTATACATATATTATTTATTTTATTATTTATTATATATATTTATTATTTTATTTATTATTATTATTATATATTATTATTTATTATATTATATATGTATTATTTTATTTTATTATTATATATTATTATTTATTATTATATATATATTATTTATTATTTTATTTTTTATTAGTATTATACATATGTTATTTATTTTATTATTTATTATATATATTTATTATTTTATTTTATTATTATATATTATTATTTATTATATTATATATATTATTTATTATTTTATTATTATTGTATATAATTTATTATTTTATTATATAATTATTATATATAGATATATTATTTATTATATTATATATTTATTTTATTTTATTATACTGTATATTTAATATTATTATTATATTATTTTTGATTTTATTATTATATTATAATATATATTAATATAGATAAACATGGCAACACAATTATCCAAAATAATAATACCAAAGAAAATAATTATAACAAAACCAGTGAAATAAATGTGCTAGAAATAAATAATAATAATTAAACATTAATAATACAATCAGAAGATAAATATTTACCCAAAATAAATACAAAATAATAATAATAATAATACAATCAGTTTAAATATACTGGAACTCTCAAAAGTACTATTGAAAACCTGAACACAACTGACAGCAATATGTAAAGCTGCAACATTTCAATAACAGTGTTTGTTACCCCCCCATCAGGAACATCAGAGTGTTAGAGAGCCACATAGGAACCACGTGAACAAAGAACCAGGAAGTGGCTGTAATGTGAGAGAGAGAACAACAGATTGAATGATTGATTGTTTGATTCAGCTTTTGATCATTTGAACCTGCTGGTGGGCTGCTTGTCATTTGGTTTGCTAAAACATATAACACTTGGAACACAACTGACAGCAATATGTAAAGCTGCAACATTTCAATAACGGTGTTTGCTAACCCCTCCCCCCCCCCCCCCCCCCCCCCCCCCCCCCCCACACACACACATCAGCAACATCAAGATTTAAAACAGGCAAATGGCTCAGACAGCGTCTGGGGTCTGGGACTGAGAGGCCAAACACTCGTCCACTGCATTTTTGAAGTCTGCGAGTGTTGCAAAAGTCTTGCCGGTAAGTCCTCTGGAGGTGGATGACCTGGATTTCTCACAGTAGGTTTTCTTCCTGTATTTTACATGTCCTTGAGTGGACTGGGCCGCAAAGCATACACATGTACAGTTTCACTGTCTGAGGTTTAGTGCCACTATGCTCAGCTCTCTTTCTCTTATATAGAGTCGATCTTGCCGGGGAGCTGGTTGAGTAAAGCGGTTGGGACAATAACAAAGATGGCTGCTGCTGCTGCTGCTGGGGGTAAAGAGATGGAGGTAACGGCAGGTGTGCGGCTGCCGCGGGCTGACTTAACACGGGGGTGGGCTGGAGTCCTGCTGCCGTGGAACTGATATGTGGTGCTAGTGGCTGCTGAGGATGGACTGCAGTAGCAAGCCTCAGTTTGCGTTTCCTTGTTCCTGCCAAGGATGGGGTGACCTCAAACTGGACTTGAGGTCGACTGGTGTGCGGTCTCTGATCTGGTAGCTCTGCTGTGGGGGGGTTGGCTGGCACTGGAAATGCTCTGCTTTCGACGGAGGATAGCAGAGCCTTGGTCCGTGACATTTGTGGCTGACAGAGCCTCCTGTCTCCTGATGAACTCAGCAACACATTTTGTATTGATCTTCAGGATGGGAATCCCAAGTTTGCTGAGTTCAGGGTCGTCCACTGTCACTCTCTGCTGCACCCGCTGGTACAGTTTCGTGATCTCATGCTTGAGAGGGGACCCACGAGACTTTGTGCCACAGCCAGGATGAAGCCACAGCTGTTTAATAATGCAGTACATGAGGCGGTTCTTCCTGGAGTCCAGCAGGTGGGGCGGCCGAGTAACGCTTAGTGAACTTAAGCTTTTGCACCAAATAAGACTCGGAGGGCTCACCGTTGGTGCGGCCGAACAGAGCGTTACCCCAGCGTGCCGAGTAGAGGCTGTCAAAATTCCTGATGTTGCGATCATGGAGGTCAAGCTTGTTCCAGGCGCTGACAACGCTCTGTCTTGTGGAGTCACTGAGAGCAAGCTTTCCCTCCTCCAAAGCAATCTCAACAAGAACCCTGCTCAGCTCTTCTACATGCTGGTATCCGGGGAGATGATTTGGGCCGCACACATCCTCCACACAGGGGTCGAGCTCAGAAGCCACAACCTGATCAGTGAGATGCAGATTTCTCCTCAGAGGAGTCAGACTGTCACTCTCACCTTCAGAGGTGTAGCCGACATCATCCTCCATGGAGTCCTCTGTGTCGGCAGCAACCACCACCTCATCGCCTTCATCCTCGGCCGCTTGAATAGTCTCTTTGGTCTGAGCGTAATGCTCAGAAGTGCAAAAAGGTTCAGACGACTGCGAAAACAAATACTCCAAGCCAATCCGCTCGTCCCCAGCAGGAACAGGAGGTCGGTAATTGACTTCCTCCACCTCGCCAAACAACTCCTGGCATCTCTCATTCAGGCGGTGTATCAGAGGAGACACGTACACCATGTTTTTCCTCCCCTTCCTCCCTTTAACATTCGCTGAGTCCCGGTCAGAGTTCCAGCGTGCAATGCCACTGAGGAGATAGACCTGGAAGGGGACGGCGGCACAGTGAGGCCCAGGAATCATGCTCGGCAGGAAGGAGTGAAAGCCCTCCAGGCTGTTGCTGCCTCTCACTGTGACGTAGTACGGCAGGCGCACACCGTTACGGCTGACATACTTGACAATGGTGTACATGTCTCTCCCTGGTGGATCCTGTATGCACTCCAGGTGTCTCTGCTGGTTCTCCCAGACCCGGTCGATGGCTGATGGGTCTTTGAACAGATGGACCTGGTTCTCGTCCATCCCAGCCGCTCCCTTCAGGATGTCAATGACACGCTCAACACGCACAAAGGTTTCTTGGGCTCCAACCGTGATCCTCCTGACATAATGCCTGAGATCATTTTTGCCCACATGCACTTCAATGACCTCAGCATCAGTCAGAGAATTAAACTTTGTTGGATGCTCTGCACGTATGGCTTGGATGAGCAGTGCCATGTCATCTTTATTATATGAGAACACAGCAGCAGAGAGGGCAGACTTAAAGAGTGCATACTTTGCATGGTGATCCGTCCGTATTGCAGCATCAAACCTTTTGATCCAATGGAAGATGTCCAGCCGCACCATCATTCCACACTCGGCCCACTCACTGAAGAGCTGCTCCACGGACGACACACCATGCACACGACAGCAGCCGCGGTCCACATACATCAACTCAGGAGGTGCCTCCCCTGCTCGCTTGTACCTGGCCATGAGACCGTCAGCCATCGGTCTCATTTTGTCCAGAGACTCTTCGCAAGTGAGGACCGACATAAGGATCTGACTGAGCTCATTGGCCACATTGGTGCACCACTCCGCAGTGCCTTTTCCCTCGCCAGAGAGTTTCTTGCAGATCTGATGATGGAAAAAAAAGGGAGTCAACCAGTTAGTGTAGAATATAGCATAAGGAAAATAAAATGATCAGATGTATGTTTTAAAGCTGCCTTTTTTACAATTAAACACAATCTTTCTGTAATAATCTTTTGTCTACACTTATTTTCATAATGACAATAACATTTTGTATCCAAGTATTTATTATTATATTATATGATGCCCATTGAGACAAGTTTTTCTTTATCTATAAGGCTAAATTAACCTGCTTTTCTCATACTTGTGTAATTTATTCATGTGAAAAGTGCTGGAAGCCACAGTCTTTGCTCTGCGACACAGACAAAAAATGCATTATTGCTATCTGTCCCCAAAGTGCATCTTGAAATGGGGAAAATTAGTTTCTAGGCTTATCTGCCGCAGGCGGAGCAGATGTGTGTTGGGGAGCTGGTCTCTTTAAATCACTTTAAAAGTACATTGATGGTGTAGGAGGAAGATGCATAAGGTTGTAGATGTTTTGACAAATGACTTTTTACTCTGTGACCATGTGACCTGTGTTTTATCATTTTGCATGTGCTGTATGTCTAAGATAAGATAATCCTTCATTCATCTCACAATGGAGAAATTGACAGTGTTACAGCAGCAGAGCAGGACAGCCAACAGAAGAAAAAGCACACAGTGCAAAATTAAATTAAATAAAAATGTAAAAAACATAGATACTGTATATCTGTTACTTTGTTGAAGCGTGCTGCTACTGCCTGTCTTGGCCAGGACACTCTTGTACAGTAGATTCTTAATCTCAATGAGGTTTTTCCTGGTTTTATAAACTAAATAAAAACTAAAACATGTTACTGTGTCAAAGTTACCTTCTTGGTGGAGTCATATTTGAGGACTTTGCCAAAAGTGGACATGATCTGAGTGCGGTAGTCCTCGATGTTTTCTGCTTCAGCAATGAGGACGGCTTTCCTCAGCAGCTTAGGTGACGGCAGCTCCCTTCTTGTTGGTGGACGCTGAAACTGATGGCTGAGTGTCCCTGGAGGCAGAGGTGGATGTTAATATTACACACACAGAGACATAAAAAGACATAAACATTGTTTCTTCAGACTAAACTGTAGCAGTATATCACTAAAGTAAGTATTCATTTATTCTCTCCTGCTCACTTGTAGTGTTCTCAGAGAGCCAGCAGAGGTCGCACATTCAAGTTACATTATGGGCTCCTGTTGTATTTAATTTACCTGACTAAGGACAGCAGGTGAAAAATATATATTTGTTAAATCTAACAGAGTATGCATATCTAATATGACTTACTTATGATCCCACCGGGTTTGTTGAGCTGGCTGAGGAGGGTGGTGTACAGGTCTTTTCTGTGCAGGTAATCCTCGCAGTGGCTCTCCTGGACCTGCCTCCACACCTTGGCCATGGTGTTGCCCTCAGTGCGATCCCTCATCAGCCGAATGATCTGCTTGTCCACCCCACGCCTGAAATGAAAGCACAATCATGTGATGTCAGTGAAACTATGTTGTTTTGTTGTTATATGTGAATTCAAAGTATTTGGAAATAAAATAGACGCTTACCTCAGTGTTAAAACAGCAGGGAACATGGCTTGATGAGCTGGACTGAGCTGTTTAATAACAGCTGCATCCCACGCCAGAAAGCGACCAATGGAAAGTGTTCCTGACTCCTTGGCAGCTTTCCTGCACGCATTACAGGCCAGGACCTCTGTCAGCATAGAGTACCAGCCAGACATGTCGCAGATATGTCTCACCGTGTGGGAATAGCCACAGCGGTAAAGAAAAGCCTTGCTGTCCCCTTGTGCAGGGCACTCCGTCCTGGGACAGCGAAGGCTGTAACCCCACACACCCACAGGTCTCCAAAAGAACAAACGGCTGCGAAAAAAAGCAGTCTGCTGAGGGCACTCCCCCTGCCACCACTCCGGGACTCTCAGGGGGATGAAACCACATCCGGTCATCCTTGAGGACTCTCCTTTTTCTGATGTTGCCATGTTTGTCCTCATAAGACATTTCCCTCTGGAAAAGCCCTCTCTCTGTATCCTCTTTCAGCCACTTGACGTCTGCACTGGGAAGCCCATGAGGGCCAGACTCCCACATTTTATGCCAGCCCTCAACTGACACCTGGTGTTATAACAAAGACAAAACCTTCATTAACCAACCACTGAGTACGCGGACTGCAGAGCTGTTCCTACATTAAACTGTATTGTATTGTAATGTGTATGTATTACCTCAGGTTGAGCAACATCTGTTGCAGGGGACACAGTGCCTTTACTTGGCTCTGAATCTGCAACCGTCACTTTGGATGACCTACCACCAGGAGCTGACGGAGGTGCCTTCAAAAGATTAGAGTATTAGTATAAACCTGTATGTTGATAGGCTTGGTGTGATTGATCTATGAACTATGTCCTTACTGGTGATGGTGAAATGGGGTCCGGTTGAGCGGTCTGTGTCTGTGGAAGGTCTGGTTGAGCCTCTTTTTTAAGATGAGTCTTGTCAACGGCAGCTGGAAGAAAATGAGGGACACGGTTATGAAGCCACTAATCCATATCCAGGCAGAAATAACACTATGACAATAATACGAGCTTCAACCGTCTTCAAATGTTTCTTCAGGTTGTGTTTTTCCAAACACATTTACAGTTTCATTTGTATTATATTTGCAATTCTACACAAGTTTGGAATTACATTATTTTAAAACACCAATAAAAAAAACTGATTTACTATGTCTTTCATAAGTGGCGAGAGCTTCAACCAGCAAAGCATCATCTGTCCAAGGGTCTTCAGCTTTGGAGACTGAGGAGCTGGACGTGGCTGTCGCTGCAGGAGGTGCCGCTTTCTGTGACGATGCTGTCGCTGCAGGAGGTGCCGCTTTTTGTGACGATGCTGTCGCTGCAGGAGGTGCCGCTTTTTGTGACGATGCTGTCGCTGCAGGAGGTGCCGCTTTCTGTGACGATGCTGTCGCTGCAGGAGGTGCCGCTTTCTGTGACGATGCTGTCGCTGCAGGAGGTGCCGCTTTCTGTGACGATGCTGTCGCTGCAGCCGGGGTCACTTCCTGGAGAGATTTCTGTAAAGTACAGTTAAGTTACGCTAAACAGTCACAGAGTGTCAGACCTGTCACTGTGAATGTACATTCATGTATATATATATATATACTGTATATATTATTTAATTTAAATGATCAAACTATGCACACCTTTAATGTAAATACTGTAAAACTCTACCTCATGTAAATTATCCCATCTGTCAAACATTTTTATTACCATGTCACTTCAGCATCTTTTGCACTACTCACCACTGCACTATTATATTATTTAGTCTTGTACATATTAGTCTCTGCTTATTTTTAGTTTATTGTTGATATTTAATGTCATACCTTTGTACATAGAGAGCACGGTTTACTGAAGTTAAATTCCTTGTGTGTGTGAGCATACCTGGCCAATTAAGCTGATTTTGATTCTGATTAAGTATAGTCTTGAATCTTGTCTAATGAAAGGCACTCTGCTTTTTAGTTAAGTCACCTTAACCTACCTCTTTCTCTTTGTTGAGGATGTACAACCTGAAGCGCTTCAGGGTCTTTGCGCTGATGTCCTCCTCCTTCATAACTAACCACTGACGCACAGAGCAGAAAGCCTCCTGGGCCATCTTCCTCTCGTGGTCACTTCCAGCTTGAGGGTCAGCTTGGAGGCACTTGTGGAGGCTGTACCACCGCCACATTTCCAGGAAGGTGAAGGACTTGAACCGGCCCTGGCCATAAATGGCTCTGTCCACGTTCACCTCCAGGTGACAGGAGACTTGGGGGATTAATTGAATAAATTGGAGCAGGTAATCCTTCACCCATTCATTTGGTATCCCCTTCCTGCCTGGTTCCTGGCTCTCCTTAATATGACGGTCTAGTTGACTACAACATACAGAACATGACAATTAATTCAAGAAAAACAAAGTATACAAAGTATTTGATTCTCTTTAGTGAAAAATACTTACAATTTAATGTACCCCACATCATTTTCTACCAGCCACTTGAAAGTCCTGCCAGTGTATTTCCCAAATGGGATGATGTGCTGGCCCAGATACTGCTTTTCACTCGGTGTCGTGGTGAAAATCTCACATCTCTTTTTAGCTGAAGAGTTAGACATTACAGTAGAGGGGTTAATACGTAGGCAGTAAGTTCTAGTGCACAGCGCACAGGATCAGGTGGAAACATTTCTTTATGGATATGTGTCAGTCGTGCTTGTGTGATAGTAATGCAAAGATATTACCTTCCTTACAAGCTGTCGTGGGGTCCCTCAGCCTACTGTCCTCGTTTGGTTGAGATAGTCTGAAGGCCTGGCATGTCTTAGCCTCCTTTGTCGGCTTCAGTACACACTGCTGCCTGTCGTGTGGCACACTTGTGTCCAGAATGCTCAGGACAGGCAACAGTGGATCCATCCCAGGTCTCTTAGAGGAAGCTGAAAAACATTAAAACTCTCAAATCATTTTGGGTTCCATTACAGACTACATTTTTAACGTTTGCCAGGCATAGTTTTTAACATGTTGATACCATCATGTCTTTGTGCTGTACATAATGTATATAAACCTGTACATGTTATAGCTATACAATCCATTTGAATACATGCATGTTATAGCTATACAATCCATTTGAATACATGCATGTTATAGCTATACAATCCCTTTGAATACATGCATGTTATAGCTATACAATCCATATGAATACATGCATGTTATAGCTATACAATCCATTTGAATACATGCATGTTATAGCTATACAATCCATTTGAATACATGCATGTTATAGCTATACAATCCATTTGAATACATGCATGTTATAGCTATACAATCCATATGAATACATGCATGTTATAGCTATACAATCCATATGAATACATGCATGTTATAGCTATACAATCCATTTGAATACATGCATACATGCATACATGCATGCACCAAAAAGCTGATTCTGATACAGAACAACCTTAAGCTTATAGACAGCCTGTAGATATGGCAAAAAAAGGAAGAATAGAAGAAAAAAAACACTCACCTGCTGAATGAGACGCTGCTTTAAACTCCATCTTATAGCGTACTTCAGTCACTTCTTGATACTCTAATGAAAGAAACATGCAGCTTGCTTAAATATGCATACACATAACCATATACAACAGTTAAACAACACAGTAACACTGACATTTAAATAGAGTAAAGTGAACGGTGAAACAACACAGTAACACGGACATTTAAATAGAGTAAAGTGACGGTGAAACAACACAGTAACACGGACATTTAATTAGAGTAAAGTGACGGTGAAACAACACAGAAAAACTGACATTTAAATAGAGTTAAGAGTGACGGTGAAACAACACAGAAGAAACAGACATTTAAATAGAGTAAAGTGACAGTGAAACAACACAGAAAAAACAGACATTTAAATAGAGGTAAAGTGACGGTGAAACAACACAGAAAAACAGACATTAAATAGAGTAAAGTGAACGGTGAAATCAACACAGAAAAACTGACATTTAAATAGAGTAAAGTGACGGTGAAACAACACAGAAAAACAGACATTTAAATAGAGTAAAGTGACGGTGAAACAACACAGAAAAGACAGACATTTAAATAGAGTAAAGTGACGATTTAAACAACACAGAAAAACAGACATTTAAATAGAGTAAAGTGACGGTGAAACAACACAGAAAAACAGACATTTAAATAGAGTAAAGTGACGGTGAAACAACACAGAAAAACGGACATTTAAATAGAGTAAAGTGACGGTGAAACAACACAGAAAAACAGACATTTAAATAGAGTAAAGTGACGGTGAAACAACACAGAAAAACGGACATTTAAATAGAGTAAAGTGACGGTGAAACAACACAGAAAAACAGACATTTAAATAGAGTAAAGTGACGGTTATGATGACAAACACAGAAAAACAGACATTTAAATAGAGTAAAGTGACGGTGAAACAACACAGAAAAACGGACATTTTAAGCTAGGCTAAAGTTACAGTGAAACATCAAAATGGATATTTAAATAAAGTAGGCTAGGCTAAAGTTACAGTGAAACATCAAAATGGATATTTAAATAAAGTAGGCTAGGCTAAAGTTACAGTGAAACATCAAAATGGATATTTAAATAAAGTAGGCTAGGCTAAAGTTACAGTGAAACAGCAAAACGGACATTTAAATAAAGTAGGCTAGGTTAGAGTTACAGTGAAACATCAAAATGGATATTTAAATAAAGTAGGCTAGGTTAAAGTTACAGTGAAACATCAAAATGGATATTTAAATAAAGTAGGCTAGGCTAATGTTACTTACCAGCTGAAAAGACGTTCCTCCCGGTGGTGGTGGTGGTGGATGAAACTATTAAAATTAAATTAACGACTTACAAGAAAATGTACAAATTTTACAGAAAGCATCAGCGGTAATGTAAACAGGCGCAAGTGTCACTGACAAGGAGAAAGAAGGGCGGGCAGAGGAGGGAGTGTAGACAATGACTCGTGACCAATGAGCGACCATGAACGTTAGACAACTGTAGACTCTCGACCAATGGGCGACCACTAACTGTAGACTCTCGACCAAATGAGCGGTCGGAAGAGTCTACAGTCTACAGTGGCCTTGCACTCCGGCAGCGCGGACATCTCCAAATGTGAGAATCTCGACTGCATAATTTGTGGTAGTGGGGGACTGCGTTCGCGCTCTCCCCTGATGGATTGTTATATAAAAAGTAATCACAGGGAAACAGATAGGCTGAAAAAACGGAGGGCGGCGACCAGACTTTCAAAGGTGGCGTACCGCTATGCCCAGCCAGGTTCTTTGCTAATGCTAAACCACAAGCACATCAATCAGATTTGGCAGCCCTTGCTCTGATCAATGTCAAATGCCAGTCACGACACATCTGCCTTCAATTTTTCCCACGGGGGGGGGCTGTTTCGTCTTTTCAGAACAGCTGTGGGCCCCGGAAAAGGCCCCAATCGTCTCGTGTCTTTTGGTTCACTTAAGTCTGCGGATAAGTCTGGCCAATGAGGGTTTGAACTGGTTTTTAGAGCTTGACATAATGCATGCATCTCAACTGAAGAGTTTGTTTTTTTCCGTTTTACCGACGGTCACTTAAACGCTCGCGCGCGCCTTGCAGGGACCATGGGCGGGGTGGACGGTCCGGGGAACGTGATGCCGGTCTCCGACGACAAAGGGGCATCGCTTCTCGGCCCTTTTGGCTAAGATCAAGTGTAGTATCTGTTCTTATCAGGTACTGTTTTTTGATCCTACCAATAAGTCCGTGACTGCGATCACCTCCTGTGCTGTCGTGAACCTGTGCCTGTCTGTGGCACTAGTTGTGGGCAGTACTGGGAGGATAGTTTTGTCTTCTGTGAAGGAAATTTCAACTTCCGATGTAGTTGAAACACACTCCTCAGGAGACCATATTGTTCGAGAGAGCCTCCCTCAGGTGGCAAACCAGGCCCGAATCATAAGGTAAGTTTGGTTTTCTTTATCCCGTTTTTAGCTTTTGTAGGTGTAGTCTTTTAGGCTGTTTTTTCACTGTTTTAGTTGATTTTATTGTTTTAGCCTGTGGTGCCTCCACCATGTCGGCTGCCAGTGCCGGCATGCGGAGGCACCACAGTGTCCGTTTTGCATTTAAGGAGATTGATGGAGAAGCAGCGTGGATGTCACGGCTGGATTTCTCAAGAAAATTTACTTCAGAAAGCTCTAAACTTTTCCCCGGATTGACCTGAACTGCATCGTCACTTTACCACAAGGCAAAGGCTTTGATGTAAGGCTTTCGCTCAGGCAATTCTGCTAAGAGAGTTTTGGACACGCTTCGAGAATGCAAGGTCCCAGTTCCCTGTGTTTAACGTTGAGAAACTGACTGACAATGCCTCTAAAACAGTCATTGTCAGGAATGTTCAATGAAATGGTTAACGCAGATGACATATGTATGTGGCTGGGAAGACATTGCACGGTCAAAGGCCAGGCTATGAAGGTGAGAGATGAGGATGGTATTTGGAATTGTTCCTGGAGGGTTCCTGTCCAGCAATGGCAGGACCCTCAGGGCTTCCAGGGCCTAAAACATCTGCCATCCGTGATAGTCCTGGGACACAACCGTGGCTACATTCTTTCAATCAGGAGAGACTTAGGCTAATTGAGAATGAACAATTATTTATTAACAATGAAATGTGCGACAATTTTAGAATGAAATGTGCAAAGTCTTTGGGGGGCTAGGCTCCATCGTGACGACTTCCTGTACACGGAGGGGTCGTGAGGCCGACGCCTGATAGGATACCCCCCTATGGAGTCTAGACACTGGTGGTGGTGAAGAGGAATGGAGCTGTGATGAGGAGTGGGATACGCCAGAATCTGGACTCTGCTGAGCTGGATGGAGGTGACTGGGGCGGAGGAGGGGTTGCAGCGGCTGCACTGAAACAACAAGGTGGCTGTGGGAGAGAGAAGCTGTTTTACGCATTTGACACAGCAGGGTGATTGGTTTGAGAAAGGTTGAGGCTTAATTACTTAATTGATACACGCCCGTGTTCAGCTGATCACCAGAGTAGGAGATAGAGGGAGTAGTTTGAAGTTAAGTGAGGAGTGTGAATGAATGAGTGCACGAACACCAGTCTTCCTGTCTGAACTTACGCTGAGCTCCATTTCAATCAGGAGAGACTTAGGCTAATTGAGAATGAACAATTATTTATTAACAATGAAATGTGCGACAATTTTAGAATGAAATGTGCAAAGTCTTTGGGGGGGCTAGGCTCCATCGTGATGACTTCCTGTACACGGAGGGGTCGTGAGGCCGACGCCTGATAGGATAACCCCCCAAAAGAAAGTGAGAAAGACGAAGGTAGACATTTAACATGGTTTTTACCTTGCTGGCTGCATGGATACTGTGGGGAGAGTTAGAGTTAGATATAATGATGTGACAGGGATTGATATAACATCAGAGGACATTCACCCTGTGCATATAGGGACTTACCTGGGTCGTGATGAGGCCCGCTGTGTCGAGGTCTTAACCTGACAATTGGCTCACATGACCCCGCTAAAACTGCCCTGTAGTCATGGCCCGCGTGTATGGGGGTCCGACGACCCCATGAGGCCCAGGCACGACTGACTGAAGACTGACCTATAGTCGTAGGCTAGCACGTTTTAAGTCCGTCGACCACGTAACGTATGCCTGTCACGACTGCTTGTGCTTGCGTGTAGTCATGAGGCCTGCATGTATGGGACCTGCTGCCCTGACACGCGGGGCTCCTCATGACTGACTGAAGACTGACCTATAGTCGTAGGCTGGCACGTTTAAAGTCCGTCGACCACGTAACGTGTGCCTGTCGCGACTACTTGTGCTTGCGTGTAGTCATGAGGCCGCATGTATGGGACTGCTGCCTTGACACGTGGCTCCTCATGACTAGGCCCCTAAAGTCTGTGGCCCAGCATGAGGGTCCGTTGACCGCCTCATGGCCAGTGTGACTTCTAAGCTGCCCTGGAGTCATGAGGCCCGGCATGTTGGGTCCGACGACCGCTGACATGTGGCCAGCCATGACTGCTGATGCCTCGACCTATAGCCTTCTGGCCCGGCGTGTCTGGGTCCGTCGACCTGACACGTGGCCAGCCTGACTGTGACAATTGAACACGAAGGTAGTGACCCCAGTAATTAGGAAGGAGAAGTTTACACCAGTCACGTATTCGAATGACCATAATATTCACCACCACCAGTTATATGAGCTTTCTTACCGGTAGTTAAGGTTTTTAGTTATCTTTGGCTTACCAGAACCGCACTGATATCTGGATGAATATGGACTGGAAGTCAGGGGTAGACCATCCTCCGAGATGTCGAAGAGAAGAGGATGGAATGCCTTGATTGGCTGCAGTTGTAGGCAGTGACTATTCTAAAAGGAATTACCTGAAATTTGCCATGTGCCTGGCTTTTCTGAGGCCCCGTGATTGACCTGACGTGGCCTGTATGCCGTAGGTCTGGTTGACCTTAGTGAAATGTGATTCTACCAGCCAGCACGTGCCAGCTGACCAGGACTTCCTGAGCAAGGCCGCATAGCCCAGAAAATTATCCAAAGCACTTAAGCATGGCAAAATGCGTGGAAGCAATTGCTGCAGAATGTTACGTTCAAGCAGCAGTGATCTTGAAAATGTAAACATTTACCCGCAATGATGATGTAGAAATGATGTAATACGAGCTGCATTAAACTATAAGTCACGTCCTTGACGCTTCGAGGAACCTGTGATATCAAGTTGAGATGCTGTAGAAATGCAAAACATGTTAGCCTTATTAGTAACGTCTTTGGCACCAGAGTACCCTCTGATACGAAGATTGCAGGTCCTGGCAGAGTCCTGAACGAGTTGAATGGCCAGGATACATGATTTTAATTTTCATGGTAAGATGATTAGGAAATGTGCTAGACGTGAACTATAAGCAATGAATGACAGATCCGCCACCATGATGACTGAGAATCTTATTGTCAACGGTGACTGATGTTTACGCTGCAGCATATAAATGATAAACTTGCAAAATTGCGCAGACTCATCGAGTCATGTTGCGATTGTTCGTTTTGCATAAATGCTTGGATGTAGTCTGCCTTGACTATACAGGAGTGCAGTTCCCCCCCCAAAATCTAGGGATGACTGCATCCCTGAGGGAAAATATGACGATTGGTTTACCATTGGACTTTATGTAGCTGTCGCAACACCCGCTGTGAATTAAATGTTAAGGGGAGAACCGTGACACGAACGCTGAATGAAGTCAAATTACCATGACTAGTATGACGAGGCTATGAGACCTACGTCTAATAGTAAGTTATAGATCCTCGATTTAGCTCGGGATTAGACATTCCATGAAAGCCCATCAGTCTGTAGAAGCTGCTCCTATCTACACGTCTAGTGATTTGCCTTGATAGGACCATCACCTACTGTTCCCACTTGCAACTCGTAGAACTGTGATGCTGTTTGATTTGTTAAGTTGCTGTTACGGGTGGAGGGCCGGAAGCAGGTAGCCGTTAGCAGAAATCCTAGATAGCTGGTTAGCCTCAGATCGTTGAATGACGATATAGTGGAATTCCACATGGCACTCATCCTACAATATTAACATCACCATACCATGTCAGGTTTCCGTGGCGCATGCTAAATCACTTGTACTTCAGCAGTAATAAATACTACCCTGCGCCGACTAATTGCTGAATTAGAGAGTGCTCTCCCGGTTTACATGCCAGCAGGATGGTTGTCAGAGTGTAACGACTCCCAATTAAAACTAAAACATAAACGAGTCACCACCTGTGGTGCTGTTTTGGATTACCATGATAGTCTGGCTGTTACATGGTTTGAAAGCTGATTGAGCGACATTTTTCGCCAGAATATATCAGAAGCTCAAGTATATCCTGGGTACAAAGTCTCTGGGTCCTGACTGTTTGCAATGAGTGTGACACCCGAGTCCCCGCTGTCTCTGATGTTGTCTGAGCCGTATCAACATCGTGTTTGAGTAACCTGGACGGCCGCCTGGCTCATCCCCTTGCGTATGAAGTTGATTAATTGAGGGACTATAGAACAGGAGAATAACATACTGTACTCACTGCTTACTTGATAACTGCAAGCATCTTTTATGGGTAATTTTGTGTCAATTTACGTGCAAAGTAAAGCTATGAGCAGACTCCAGCGCTACCATTAGCCTGCTAACTCGACGATGCAGCTCGAGTTGTTTTGGTTTCATGCTGGTACCCAAGGCGACTTCTACTGGATCGGCAAGTCTCCTTTGTGCGAACAAAGCATTTCAAGACTGTATAACTTCTTTGTCGGCATTGACGTGTCCAGGTATTTTATCGCTTGAAAAGTCGATTTCTAAGTGATGAGCTTGTTGCATGACTTAGTAGACATAATTCTACACCGTCTGGTCAGTTTTAATTAGGGTGTCACCCCAGGTAAACTGTGGGCATGCCAAGTAACAAGTAGCTTGTTAATTTAAACATGTTACCTATTTATTCATTTAAATAATTCCAGACTCCATAATGTGGATTATGGCAAATCCTCATATCAGGAACGGTGCAATTAATTATGCAGCCCTTGTATGACTTCAATCTGATGAATACATTGAAATTGTACGGCATGTATATAGGCTAGAGCAAGCCGCTGGGCAGAAGAAATAGACTACGAGCCTATTCATGCTGGAAAAACTTTTTTTTATTTTTTATTTATTTATTTATTTTTTTAAATATGACTGGCTGACGTTTTCCATGAATAAAATGCTTAGAACACCCTGAGTGTACAAAAATTCTAAACGCTCAGGTCAATTAATGCCCGTTGTGCAATGATTAAAGGGGACTTTTCTATGAGATCTAGGCTTACCTTTAAGGAATAGAGCATGAAGTTGAATTATGCGAAATACTCTTATTATTAAACAGACCTGGTATGCTCATTCCTACTGCTTTATTGCCCTTATTACTATTCCCCCCATTGATTTAAATAATTATTGTAATCGGGTTAAAAGTAGTCGAGGAAATGCATTGATGATTGACGCCATGAGCCCCGACGCACGTGAAGCTGAGCAAATTACTTAACCCCTTAAAGGGCAAGGAACCAAATATGGTAACTTCGTTGATGTTGATTTTCTACATGACATTGAAAATTTTACGACAGAAATAAAGTATTGTTATGTCCTTCAATAACACTCTGAGGTTGAATTTTTTGAATTTCAAAGTATTTCAATAAGTGCCCTATAGAGGATTAAAGATCCAGATTGAATGATCAGCCATGTAGCTGATTTGAATTACATATGATGCCCTACTGGACCAAGTAACCTGAACGACGGAACACAGTGTGGGGAAGTAACATTGAAAGAACATAGTCTTACTCAAACTGTTAAAGGATATGCGGAAGGAATATGCGCCGCGGCTGCAGCTCGTTGTAACCGGTTGCTTCACCGGAGTATGCAGGCTGAACACCTGCGTGGTGAGACACGTGATTGCTCCGACGAGCCGTGTAGTGATTGAAACCAATAAAAGCAAATAAAACAGTTAAAATATTTAACCGCAGTGTTACCTTTTTCGTCAGCTTCGTCGTCCCTAACCATAGTACAGGACAGCTGTTTGGCTCGTTTTGGGCTGGTAACAGGCAGTCCCGTTTATTCGGCGCACAAAGTAGGAGGAGAGGCAGAGTACATCTCTCCTAACCGGCTCACTTTAATCACACACCTGCGCCTGCATACACATACTCCGTACCGTAGCGGGAGACTCCTGTTTACTTCTCATCGCCTACATTTACCTATAAGCCACCTACTTAAAGGGAACAGGCTCAGGCCGCGTAGCAGTGATGAGAAAAACGCTGATATAAGTTTTGATCCTAATTATAAAATAAAGACGTTATTAGTTAAAATAAGCCTAGAGTTAGTGCCAACCATAATGCCCGCTTTTCTGTCGTCACGAAAAAGGAATCAGGAGTTTCCCGATTTACCTGAGACAGAAACACGATGATGTTTGCCCGCCTGTGTCGCCGACCAGCGGAGCCCGCAGCTGCGTGGATTCACTGTTGAGTGAACATGATTCGTGAAGCAGACATGCGACCGTGAGGGACGCTGTCGCCCGATGGTGAGACGGGGATATTAATGCGAGAGTGGAGCCTGCGAGAGACAGCTTAGATGATACCAGACTGTTTTTAGATGATCAGGCTGCTCCTGCACCAGCGTGTCCTGCCCGGTGCCCGTGAGGCTGGCGACATTCGAGTGGAGATGACTTTCTCTTTTTGAGCTGAACCTGATTTAGGCTGCGCTTATCCCGCTGCCCGCATGAACACACAGCAAGTGTGTCGTGCAGCGGCTGCACTGAAACAACAAGGTGGCCTGTGGGAGAGAGAAGCAGTTTTACGCATTTGACACAGCAGGGTGATTGGTTGAGAAAGGTTGAGGCTTAATTACTTAATTGATACACGCCCGTGTTCAGCTGATCACCAGAGTAGGAGATAGAGGGAGTAGTTTGAAGTTAAGTGAGGAGGTGAATGAATGATGTGCACGAACACCAGTCTTCCTGTCTGAACTTACGCTGAGCTCCATTATCAAGGTCAGCCCAAGCTCTGCCGCAAGTGCAGAGTGAGCAAGGTCACCTTGCAGAAGCGTGTAAGCAGATTATTTGTGGAAAGTGTAGAGAGATTGGTCATACATTCGAGGAATGCACCAATGGCAGAAAGTGCATCTTTGTGGAGAAAGCAACCACCTCTTCAGAGATTGCCCGAAATCTTTTGCCAACAAAGTCAAAGCAGCAAAGAAGGTCGGAATGACAAGGGAAAATGGCGGACAAGATGAAATGTTTGACGAGCTATTTGGAAAGCCCTGGGTCAGAAAATTCAAATCTCCCTCCAAATCCTGTGATCTGGAGGAGATGAGTCAGGTGAGGAGGGAGAGGGGGAGGGGCCGGCAGCAACTGCCCCTCAAGTGGAGAGAATGGAGGAGGAGGGTGCCAGTGCAGGCAGAGGGGCGGAACCAGCTCTGACTCTTCTTGCTCTGGGAGTGAGAGTGAGAGTGAGAGTGAGAGTGAGAGTGAGAGTGAGAGTGAGAGTGAGGAGGAAGTGCCCCTCCCCCCGGCCCAGCAGGCTAAGAGGCCCTTATCAGAATTGTCTCCAGAGACTCCAGCAGTCTTGGAGAAGAGGGGAAGAGCTGAGAAACTCCTCAGACAGTTCACCTGTGGAGGAGTCCAGAGTCTTCCCCTCCGATTCCCCCAATGAGGTCTCTTTTTTAAACCATAGCTCTGCAATCAAACCCGAAGGACTCGCATTTTAACATGAGACTGCAGGAAAGGCCACCCCACCAGAGTCCGGAAGGGAAATGGAGCTCATCCCCCTTACACTTCTCCAGTAAGAGTGAAGGAAAGAGCTCCATTCACAAGAAATGTAACACCTGTCATTTTAAATGTTTTTAAAATGATGTGTCTGTTGGTTTTTAAACATACTTATGACTATCACCCTCTCAACTTCAATTTGAGAAGTGTGCCGTTTAAAGTTAGAGCCTCATATGGTTTTATCCCATCTTAACCATTTTTATTTCAGATGTGTTTTTTAAACAGGAAGGATACCAGCTGTTTTTAACCCACCAACTGTTTTTAAAGGAGCTGAAGGGCAGCGCTCTAGTGGGAAAACAGTAAAGCATCCTTTTTAACACACTTGACTTTTATGAGCCCACCAACAGAGTGTTTTAATCTGACCCTTTTAAGAGACCTTGGTTTTAAACAAGAGGAGTTGTATTTTTTAACTAACAATGTTCTCCTCTATTGTTGTGCAGGAGTGAGCACACAGTGAGTCCAGCGTGCAGGATTGCACTAGGCAAAGCCACCACAGTTTGGCACAAACGTGAACCATCTGCTCTGCAGACAGACTCCGGGACCTGTCACGCAATGGTGGCTCATGAGACCCTCCCGGGTTCAGGTCCGTAATGCACTCCCGGAGCTCAACAACGCACCCAACCCCACTGCCGACCAGGTTGTGGCGTCCCTGAGTCCGGCCAAGGCATCGCTCTGGGAGTGCAGCGCTGCCGTTGAACAGTGGGCACCAGCCGGCTCCTTACTAATTCCCGAGCTTGCCAGCAAGGAGGTTCCAACCAGCTTGGCTGGTTTTGCACACAAGCCCGCCCCCAAAGACGCCACCCGGACCTCCACAAACTTGCTGGCAAGGACACAAGCAGATCCCCCCCGTGGCTGTGATCCGGACGGCAGCAGCGACGGTCAGGCAGACTGTCGCTGCAGGCGGCGGGGCCCAGGACACAGCCACAAAGAAGAATCGCCTCTGTGTCAATCGGATGAAGGAGCCGGAGCACACAGGAAAAAGTTCAAAGCAGCGGCGGCCCTGACTCTCGGGAGAGGCAGGTGGGAAGGAGCAGCAGGCGTGAGGGTCTCCTCTGAGCAACCAAGACAGGAATCCCGAGAGACCACATCTGTTTGGGAGAGCAGATTGAGTTTCCCTTGGTAGGGGCTCACTGCGCTCCTGCAACAACAATGAACACCCTTAAATTATGAACCTTTCTGTAAATATTGAGACACATGCATCCTTTTATTGATTTTATACAAATTCTGAGTGTTCCATGTTTTTACCACCCAACACTTGTTTTTATTGCAGGAAATGTATATTTATTCAAGAAGTGTTTTAAAAGGATGATATATTGTCAGAAAGAAACTGTGAAAATGTTGAATGTGACACATAAAATTTTTCGAAAGAAAAAAATCTGTTCTTATCAGTTTAATATCTGATACGCTCCCCTACCCGCGGGACCATATATTAATTGATTTTTGGGACCTGGGAGATGGAACAGGGGCTTGCTCCGTCCACTCCACGCATCGACCCGGTATTGCAAGTACCTCCGGGAACGGTGCACCCTCCCTCTTCCTGAGTGTTTAAAGCAATCCTTTGTCTACAGTGCGCGCCCACAACAAAAGGAGCCGTGTGTCAGTACGGCCTGGTTTTATCATGACGTAGGCAAGCTGCCCGGGACGTCAGCTTTTTAAAATGAAATGGAATTTCGACTCCAGGTTTGGGTTTTTTATTTTCTTTCCGCCCTAAATTTTCAAAATCCACTCTATGTCTATGCTATTGCCGTAGCAACCGTCCCGCAAACGGACACACAATACCCATATCAACAGAGAGGCAATGTTTTCCCCTAATTCTCTTTTAGTTTGTCATTTCTGCGCTCAGTATACGTACAACCTGTCTCCATTCCAGAGCACTAGGTGGCAGCTGCGGCAGCGGCAGTGAACCGGGGACAATGGTGGCAATGTGAGAGGAAAGACAAACGCCAAATGTTGTTGTTTTCTTTCCCCCCCCCTTTCCCTCAGCCATTTGAAATGTGGATAGATCGATATGAGCAACTCACCACCACACACACACACACACACGCACA
Organism: Tautogolabrus adspersus; assembly: GCA_020745685.1. Lineage (NCBI taxonomy): Eukaryota > Metazoa > Chordata > Actinopteri > Labriformes > Labridae > Tautogolabrus > Tautogolabrus adspersus. The sequence continues at coordinate 4,945 of JAJGRF010000063.1, read as the reverse complement.
CACGCACACACGCACACACACACCACCAACGCGCACCACACTGGCTGTAGCTATTGGTCGGCTTCCATGTGGAAGAACAAGCACTTCCTGTTGGAATGATGAGCCTTATTTGTCCCACTTGAATGTAGAATGAGAATCCCTTTGTGCTACAAAACTGTCTTCTGCGTCAGGGACAAGTAGGAGGGACACCCCGTGTAGAAAACACTGATTTTAGCGGTTTGCATATTGTTGGGACCGTCCAGTCAGAGCGGCGGTCCTATGAAGCAACTCCTTTGGCCCAGAGCTGTAAAACTCATACTTACCTGGCAGGGGAGACACCATGATCAAGAAGGTGGTTCACCCATGGCCCGAGGCCAGGCCATTGCACCTTCGGCATGGTGACCTATGCGAATTCTCCAAATGTGAGAATCTCGACTGCATAATTTGTGGTAGTGGGGGACTGCGTTCGCGCTCTCCCCTGATGGATTGTTATATAAAAAGTAATCACAGGGAAACAGATAGGCTGGAAAACGGAGGGCAGCGACCAGACTTTCAAAGGTGGCGTACCCGCTATGCCCAGCCAGGTTCTTTGCTAATTGCTAAATCAGCATCAGAATCGTGTTTATTGCCAAGTACATTTACACATACAAGGAATTTGTCTTTGTGTAATGGTGCAAAAAAAACAAAAAACAGTTAAACAGGGAAACTAACAGCCAAGAAAAAGCAAGAACTTAAATAATATAAGAAAATAAGAAATTTACCAATATAAACAATAGAATTTAAAAAATGTCAAAAAATAAAGAATAATAATAAAAAATAACAAATCTACAAGCTTGTGATGGAAGTGCATGTGAGAAGAGAATGTAAAGTCCAGGTGAGCGTTAATGTAACTCATAAAAAAACAGTTCCAGCCTTCACATCACTGTGATGTTTCTGACTGTGGGGCTGATGAGAGTCTGTGTTATGTGGGAGGACGGGGGGGGGGGAGGGCAGGGACATTGTTCATGAGGCTGACAGCAGAGGGGAAGAAAACTGTTCTTGTGGAGAGAGGTTTTTGGTCCTGATGGACCGCAGCCTCTTGCCAGAGGGGAGAGTCTCAAACAGTCCATGTGCGGGGTGAGACGGGGTCGGCCACAATCTTACCTGCACGCCTCAGGGCCCCTGGAGGTGTACAGGCTCGTGGAGAGATGGAAGCATTGCAGCCAATCACCTTCTCTGCAGAGCGGATGATGCGCTGCAGCCTGCACTTGTCTTTTGCTGTGGCTGCAGCGTACCAGGACTGTGATGGAGGAGGAGAGGATGGACTCGATGACTGGCAGTGTAGAAGTGCACCATCATGGTCTTTGGCAGGTTGAACTTCTTCAGCATGCCGCCAGGAAGTACATCCTCTGCTGTCCTCTTCTTGATGAGGCGAGGTGATGTTTCAGCTCCCACTTGAGGTCCCTGGGGCGATGGTGGTCCACCAGGAAGCTGGAAAGACTCCACAGTAGACACACGTGGAGTCACCCGATGGGTGATGGGGCTGAGGGCGGCTGCGTTTTTCCTGAAGTCCACAACCATATCCACTGTCCTTTGAGCGTTAAGCTCTAGGTTGTTTTTCAGCTGCACCAGGTCTACCAGATGGTCAGCCTCCCACCTGTAGGCAGACTCGTCCCCACCAGAGATGAGTCCAATGAGGGTGGTGTCGTCTGCGAACTTGAGGAGCTTCCCACAGACTGGTGACTGGAGGTGCAGCTGTTAGTGTACAGGGAGAAGAGCAGAGGAGAAAGAACGCAGCCTTGAGGGGGGAGCCAGTGCTGATGGTCCTGCTGTCCGAGACATTCTTCCCCAGCTTCACCTGCCTGTCTCCTGTCAGACAGGAAGTCTGTGATCCACCTGCAGGTGGAGTCAGGCACGTTTCAGCTGGGAGAGCTTGTCCTGGAGGCAGGGCCCGGGATTATTGTGTTTGAAAGCAGAGCTGAATCCACAAACCAGGATCCTGGCGTAGGTTCCTGCTGAGTCCAGATGCTTGAGGATGGAGTGGAGGGCCCAGGTTGACAGCGTCGTCCACAGACCTGTTGGCTCTGTAGGCGAACTGAAGGGGGTCCAGGAGGGGGTCTGTGATGTCTTTGAGGTGTGAGAGCACCAGGCGCTCAAAGGACTTCATCGCCACAGAGGTCAGGGCGACGGGTCTGAAGTCATTAAGTCCTGTGGTCCTTGGTTTTTTGGGGACAGGGATGATGGTGGAGGACTTGAAGCAGGCTGGCACGTGGCATGTCTCCAATGAGGTGTTAAAAATGTCTGTGAAGACTGGAGACAGCTGATCAGCACAGTGCTTCAAGGTGGAGGGAGAGACAGAGTCTGGTCCAGCTGCTTTGCGGGGGTTCTGTCTCTTGAAGATCTTATTTACATCTCTTTCAGTGACTGAAAGAGGTGTCGCTGGGGCTGTGGGGAAGAGGAGGGCTGTTAGAGCTCGTTGAGAGTCCTGAGACCCTGTTGTGGTGGGGGAGGTGAGTTGTGAAGTGGAGTCGTTGTTTTCCGGGCTGTCCCATTGACTTCAAAGCGACAGTAGAACTCGTTCAGGTTGTTGGCCAGACGCAGGTCACTTACAGAGTGGGGGGTTTTAGGCTTGTAGCTGGTGAGCTGTCTGAGACCCTTCCAGACTGAGCCAGCATCTCTATCTGAGAACTGTTGTTGTAGTTTCTCAGAGTAAAGACGCTTGGCTTCTCTCACCACCCCTGCTAAAGGTGTATTTAGCCTTTTTAAAACTCCTCCCTGTCCCCATTTCTAAAAGCCACCTCCTTTTCCTGCCTTAACCGTCTGAGTTTAGCTGTGAACCAGGGCTTGTCGTTGTTGTAGCTCACCGTATAGTGCGTGATGCTACACATAAGTCCTGGCAGAAGTCAATGTATGACGTCACAGCCTCTGTGTACTCATCCAGACTGTTTGAAGTAGTCCTGAAAACATCCCAGTCAGTACAGTCTAAGCACGCCTTTAATTCTTCCACAGCTTCACTGGTCCACTGCTTTGATGTCCTCACAACAGGCATACAGAGCTTTAATTTCTGCTTGTATGAAGGGATCAGATGGACCATGACGTGGTCAGAGTGGCCCAGTGCAGCGCGGGGGACGGCGTGATAAGCGTTACTGACTGTGGTGTGTAACAGTGATCCAAAACATTTCCCTCTCTGGTCGGACATTTAATTAAACTGTCTATACTTAGGAAGCTCATGACTGAGATTACCTTTGTTAAAATCACCGAGGACAATAACTAAGGAGTCCGGGTTTGTCCGCTCCACAACACAGTATCTGGTCTGCAAGAGCGCACTGGGCTTCCTGCACGTTGGCCTGCGGAGGCATGTAGACCCCTCACCAGTATGAATGAAGCGAACTCGCGGGGAGAATAAAAAGGTTTACAATGAATGAAAAAAGATTCCCAGCTCGGGAGAACAGTGCTTTTGGATCACTGTGACATACGAACACCAGCCACTGTTGACATAGAAACAGATTCCCTCCACCCTTTTTCTTCCGGAAAGTTGTGCGTCCCGATCCGCTCTGAAGAGTTGGAATCCTGCCAGCTGCAGCGCAGAGTCCGGTATCAGTCCACACAGCCACGTCTCCGTGAAACACAAAACACAGGATGTAAAAAAGTCTCTGTTTCTCCCCATCAGTAGTTGAAGTTCGTCCAGTTTGTTGCACAGTGAGCACACGTTGGAGAGAAAGATGCCTGGGAGAGCGGTGCGTAGTCCGCGCTGGCGGAGACGCCACAAGCACTCCGGCCCTGCGTCCTCTCCTACGTCGTCTCCTCACAGCGCCGACAAAGGTGAGGGCACCTTTGACCAGAATATCTAATAATTCCACGGATTCCGTCAGAAAAGTTGGAAATAAGTCCGGTGGAGTTGTAGCCCTTATGTTCATAAGCTCTTCTCTGGTGAAAGAGCTCCGTGTGTCTTGACATAAAACTGACTTAACGCACAAAAACAGACAAAACAACGCGCACCAAAACACCGGGGCGACCGTCCATGGCACCATACCGATGTATGTCTTGTAAACCACAAGCACATCAATCAGATTTGGCAGCCCTTGCTCTGATCAATGTCAAATGCCAGTCACGACACATCTGCCTTCAATTTTTCCCACGGGGGGGTGGGGGCTGTTTCGTCCTTTTCAGACAGATGTGGGCCCGGAAAAGGCCCCAATCTTCTCGTGTCTTTTGGTTCACTTAAGTCTGCGGATAAGTCTGGCAATGAGGGTTTGAACTGTTTTTTTAGAGCTTGACATAATGCATGCATCTCAATTGAAGAGTTTGTTTTGCAGTGGGATTTTCTGTGTTGGTTTGTTTTTTGCCATATTTTAAGATTTCGCTGTCAACAAGGTTTTTCCAGGTGCTGTCAAAGTTTGGGTTATTTGGGCACGAGTGGATGTTTTCCAGGTGGTTTCGGAAGAGTGTGGCCTTTTCTTCATTGTCCTTGATGATGGTGCCTGCTAATTTGAGAGGTGGTGTATTGTGTTTGTTTTCTGTATTTCCGTTTATGCTCTTGATTTTCTGCCAGAATGTCCGGGGGTTTGTGTCTTGGTCTAGTTGTCTGTAAAATTTGTTCCAGGTTTTCTGTCGGTGGAGTGCCAGCTGTGTTTTTATGGTGCTTTGTATTCTGTTTATTTCTGTTTTAGTGTTGGGTGATCTGGACCGGATGAATTGTCTGCGCAGCCTTCTTCTGTGTCTGATGAGATGGGGTGGTAACGACTGTGGTGGGGTTTTGGCCGATTTTGTGGGCATGGTTTCTTCTTTGGCTTGGGTGAGTAGGTGGCTGAGGAGTGTTGCATGTTGATCCAGGTTCTGGGGAGTGGGAGTTGGGGTGATGAGCTTGAGTTTTTCTATTATGAATGATCTATAGGTGTCCCAGTTTGCTGCTCTGTAGTTGTATGTTGTCTTTGTGATAGATTGTAGGTGGAAGGAGAAGGTGGTGAGAACTGGTAGGTGGTCGCTG
>JAJGRF010000053.1:0-10415 GCA_020745685.1 Tautogolabrus adspersus | reverse complement strand
CCAGTAAAGCATGTTTTTGCATTTATTTCACCTACTTGTGTTAAAACGAACTCCTCTCAACCAGTAAAGCATGTTTTTGCATTTAGTTCACCTACTTGTGTTAAAACCAACTCCTCTCAACCAGTAAAGCATGTTTTTGCATTAAGTACACCTACTTGTGTTAAAACGAACTCCTCTCGACCATTAAAGTATGTTTTTGCATTTAGTACACCTAAATATTGAATTGTGTGATAACGATCTGCTCTCATCGAGAAATGCATGTTTTTGCATTTAGTTCACCTACTTGTGTTAAAACGAACTCCTCTCAACCAGTAAAGCATGTTTTTGCATTTAGTTCACCTACTTGTGTTAAAACCAACTCCTCTCGTAAAGTAAAGCATGTTTTTGCATTTAGTACACCTACATATTATATTGTGTTAAAACGAACTTCTCTCAACCAGTAAAGCATGTTTTTGCATTTAGTTCAGCTACTTGTGTTAAAACGAACTCCTCTCGCCCAGTAAAGCATGTTGTTGCATTTAGTACACCTACATATTGAATTGTGTTAAAACGAACTTCTCTCGCCCAGTAAAGCATGTTTTTGCATTTATTTCACCTACTTGTGTTAAAACGAACTCCTCTCAACCAGTAGAGCATGAACTAAATGCATGTTTTTGCATTTAGTTCACCTACATATTATATTGTGTTAAAACGAACTTCTCTCAACCAGTAAAGCATGTTGTTGCATTTAGTACACCTACATATTGAATTGTGTTAAAACGAACATCTCTCGCCCAGTAAAGCATGTTTTTGCATTTAGTTCACCTACTTGTGTTAAAATGAACTCCTCTCGAACATTAAAGCATGTTTTTGCATTTAGTACACCTACATATTGAATTGTGTTAAAACGAACTTCTCTCAACCAGTAAAGCATGTTTTTGCATTTATTTCACCTACTTGTGTTAAAACGAACTCCTCTCAACCAGTAGAGCATGTTTTTGCATTTAGTTCACCTACTTGTGTTAAAACGAACTCCTCTCGCCCAGTAAAGCATGTTGTTGCATTTAGTACACCTACATATTGAATTGTGTTAAAACGAACTTCTCTCAACCAGTAAAGCATGTTTTTGCATTTAGTTCACCTACTTGTGTTAAAACGAACTCCTCTCAACCAGTAAAGCATGTTTTTGCATTTAGTTCACCTACTTGTGTTAAAACCAACTCCTCTCAACCAGTAAAGCATGTTTTTGCATTTAGTTCACCTACTTGTGTTAAAACCAACTCCTCTCGTCAAGTAAAGCATGTTTTTGCATTAAGTACACCTACTTGTGTTAAAATGAACTCCTCACGAACATTAAAGCATGTTTTTGCATTTAGTACACCTACATATTGAATTGTGTTAAAACGAACTTCTCTCAACCAGTAAAGCATGTTTTTGCATTTAGTTCACCTACTTGTGTTAAAACGAACTCCTCTCAACCAGTAAAGCATGTTTTTGCATTTAGTTCACCTACTTGTGTTAAAACCAACTCCTCTCGTCAAGTAAAGCATGTTTTTGCATTAAGTACACCTACTTGTGTTAAAACGAACTCCTCTCGACCATTAAAGTATGTTTTTGCATTCAGTACACCTAAATATTGAATTTTGTGATAACGATCTGCTCTCATCGAGAAATGCATGTTTTTGCATTTAGTTCACCTACTTGTGTTAAAACGAACTCCTCTCAACCAGTAAAGCATGTTTTTGCATTTAGTTCACCTACTTGTGTTAAAACCAACTCCTCTCGTCAAGTAAAGCATGTTTTTGCATTTAGTTCACCTACTTGTGTTAAAACGAATTCCTCTCGCCCAGTAAAGCATGTTGTTGCATTTAGTACACCTACATATTGAATTGTGTTAAAACGAACTTCTCTCAACCAGTAAAGCATGTTTTTGCATTTATTTCACCTACTTGTGTTAAAACGAACTCCTCTCAACCAGTAGAGCATGTTTTTGCATTTAGTTCAGCTACTTGTGTTAAAACGAACTCCTCTCGCCCAGTAAAGCATGTTGTTGCATTTAGTACACCTACATATTGAATTGTGTTAAAACGAACTTCTCTCGTCAAGTAAAGCATGTTTTTGCATTAAGTACACCTACTTGTGTTAAAACGAACTCCTCTCGACCATTAAAGTATGTTTTTGCATTCAGTACACCTAATATTGAATTTTGTGATAACGATCTGCTCTCATCGAGAAATGCATGTTTTTGCATTTAGTTCACCTACTTGTGTTAAAACGAACTCCTCTCAACCAGTAAAGCATGTTTTTGCATTTAGTTCACCTACTTGTGTTAAAACCAACTCCTCTCAACCAGTAAAGCATGTTTTTGCATTTAGTTCACCTACTTGTGTTAAAACCAACTCCTCTCGTCAAGTAAAGCATGTTTTTGCATTAAGTACACCTACTTGTGTTAAAATGAACTCCTCACGAACATTAAAGCATGTTTTTGCATTTAGTACACCTACATATTGAATTGTGTTAAAACGAACTTCTCTCAACCAGTAAAGCATGTTTTTGCATTTATTTCACCTACTTGTGTTAAAACGAACTCCTCTCAACCAGTAAAGCATGTTTTTGCATTTAGTTCACCTACTTGTGTTAAAACCAACTCCTCTCGTCAAGTAAAGCATGTTTTTGCATTAAGTACACCTACTTGTGTTAAAACGAACTCCTCTCGACCATTAAAGTATGTTTTTGCATTCAGTACACCTAAATATTGAATTTTGTGATAACGATCTGCTCTCATCGAGAAATGCATGTTTTTGCATTTAGTTCACCTACTTGTGTTAAAACGAACTCCTCTCAACCAGTAAAGCATGTTTTTGCATTTAGTTCACCTACTTGTGTTAAAACCAACTCCTCTCGTCAAGTAAAGCATGTTTTTGCATTTAGTTCACCTACTTGTGTTAAAACGAATTCCTCTCGCCCAGTAAAGCATGTTGTTGCATTTAGTACACCTACATATTGAATTGTGTTAAAACGAACTTCTCTCAACCAGTAAAGCATGTTTTTGCATTTATTTCACCTACTTGTGTTAAAACGAACTCCTCTCAACCAGTAAAGCATGTTTTTGCATTTAGTTCACCTACTTGTGTTAAAACCAACTCCTCTCAACCAGTAAAGCATGTTTTTGCATTTAGTTCACCTACTTGTGTTAAAACCAACTCCTCTCGTCAAGTAAAGCATGTTTTTGCATTAAGTACACCTACTTGTGTTAAAACGAACTCCTCTCGACCATTAAAGTATGTTTTTGCATTTAGTACACCTAAATATTGAATTGTGTGATAACGATCTGCTCTCATCGAGAAATGCATGTTTTTGCATTTAGTTCACCTACTTGTGTTAAAACGAACTCCTCTCAACCAGTAAAGCATGTTTTTGCATTTAGTTCACCTACTTGTGTTAAAACCAACTCCTCTCGTAAAGTAAAGCATGTTTTTGCATTTAGTACACCTACATATTATATTGTGTTAAAACGAACTTCTCTCAACCAGTAAAGCATGTTTTTGCATTTAGTTCAGCTACTTGTGTTAAAACGAACTCCTCTCGCCCAGTAAAGCATGTTGTTGCATTTAGTACACCTACATATTGAATTGTGTTACAACGAACTTCTCTCGCCCAGTAAAGCATGTTTTTGCATTTATTTCACCTACTTGTGTTAAAACGAACTCCTCTCAACCAGTAGAGCATGAACTAAATGCATGTTTTTGCATTTAGTTCACCTACATATTATATTGTGTTAAAACGAACTTCTCTCAACCAGTAAAGCATGTTGTTGCATTTAGTACACCTACATATTGAATTGTGTTAAAACGAACATCTCTCGCCCAGTAAAGCATGTTTTTGCATTTAGTTCACCTACTTGTGTTAAAACCAACTCCTCTCGTCAAGTAAAGCATGTTTTTGCATTTAGTTCACCTACTTGTGTTAAAACGAATTCCTCTCGCCCAGTAAAGCATGTTGTTGCATTTAGTACACCTACATATTGAATTGTGTTAAAACGAACTTCTCTCAACCAGTAAAGCATGTTTTTGCATTTATTTCACCTACTTGTGTTAAAACGAACTCCTCTCAACCAGTAAAGCATGTTTTTGCATTTAGTTCACCTACTTGTGTTAAAACCAACTCCTCTCGTCAAGTAAAGCATGTTTTTGCATTAAGTACACCTACTTGTGTTAAAACGAACTCCTCTCGACCATTAAAGTATGTTTTTGCATTTAGTACACCTAAATATTGAATTGTGTGATAACGATCTGCTCTCATCGAGAAATGCATGTTTTTGCATTTAGTTCACCTACTTGTGTTAAAACGAACTCCTCTCAACCAGTAAAGCATGTTTTTGCATTTAGTTCACCTACTTGTGTTAAAACCAACTCCTCTCGTAAAGTAAAGCATGTTTTTGCATTTAGTACACCTACATATTATATTGTGTTAAAACGAACTTCTCTCAACCAGTAAAGCATGTTTTTGCATTTAGTTCAGCTACTTGTGTTAAAACGAACTCCTCTCGCCCAGTAAAGCATGTTGTTGCATTTAGTACACCTACATATTGAATTGTGTTACAACGAACTTCTCTCGCCCAGTAAAGCATGTTTTTGCATTTATTTCACCTACTTGTGTTAAAACGAACTCCTCTCAACCAGTAGAGCATGAACTAAATGCATGTTTTTGCATTTAGTTCACCTACATATTATATTGTGTTAAAACGAACTTCTCTCAACCAGTAAAGCATGTTGTTGCATTTAGTACACCTACATATTGAATTGTGTTAAAACGAACATCTCTCGCCCAGTAAAGCATGTTTTTGCATTTAGTTCACCTACTTGTGTTAAAACGAACTCCTCTCATCAAGTAAAGCATGTTTTTGCATTTAGTTCACCTACTTGTGTTAAAACGAACTCCTCTCACCCAGTAAAGCATGTTTTTGCATTTAGTTCACCTACTTGTGTTAAAACCAACTCCTCTCGTCAAGTAAAGCATGTTTTTGCATTAAGTACACCTACTTGTGTTAAAACGAACTCCTCTCGACCATTAAAGTATGTTTTTGCATTTAGTACACCTAAATATTGAATTGTGTGATAACGATCTGCTCTCATCGAGAAATGCATGTTTTTGCATTTAGTTCACCTACTTGTGTTAAAACGAACTCCTCTCAACCAGTAAAGCATGTTTTTGCATTTAGTTCACCTACTTGTGTTAAAACGAACTCCTCTCAACCAGTAAAGCATGTTTTTGCATTTAGTTCACCTACTTGTGTTAAAACCAACTCCTCTCGTCAAGTAAAGCATGTTTTTGCATTAAGTACACCTACTTGTGTTAAAACGAACTCCTCTCGACCATTAAAGTATGTTTTTGCATTTAGTACACCTAAATATTGAATTGTGTGATAACGATCTGCTCTCATCGAGAAATGCATGTTTTTGCATTTAGTTCACCTACTTGTGTTAAAACGAACTCCTCTCAACCAGTAAAGCATGTTTTTGCATTTAGTTCACCTACTTGTGTTAAAACCAACTCCTCTCGTAAAGTAAAGCATGTTTTTGCATTTAGTACACCTACATATTATATTGTGTTAAAACGAACTTCTCTCAACCAGTAAAGCATGTTTTTGCATTTAGTTCAGCTACTTGTGTTAAAACGAACTCCTCTCGCCCAGTAAAGCATGTTGTTGCATTTAGTACACCTACATATTGAATTGTGTTACAACGAACTTCTCTCGCCCAGTAAAGCATGTTTTTGCATTTATTTCACCTACTTGTGTTAAAACGAACTCCTCTCAACCAGTAGAGCATGAACTAAATGCATGTTTTTGCATTTAGTTCACCTACATATTATATTGTGTTAAAACGAACTTCTCTCAACCAGTAAAGCATGTTGTTGCATTTAGTACACCTACATATTGAATTGTGTTAAAACGAACATCTCTCGCCCAGTAAAGCATGTTTTTGCATTTAGTTCACCTACTTGTGTTAAAATGAACTCCTCTCGAACATTAAAGCATGTTTTTGCATTTAGTACACCTACATATTGAATTGTGTTAAAACGAACTTCTCTCAACCAGTAAAGCATGTTTTTGCATTTATTTCACCTACTTGTGTTAAAACGAACTCCTCTCAACCAGTAGAGCATGTTTTTGCATTTAGTTCAGCTACTTGTGTTAAAACGAACTCCTCTCGCCCAGTAAAGCATGTTGTTGCATTTAGTACACCTACATATTGAATTGTGTTAAAACGAACTTCTCTCACCCAGTAAAGCATGTTTTTGCATTTAGTTCACCTACTTGTGTTAAAACGAACTCCTCTCAACCAGTAAAGCATGTTTTTGCATTTAGTTCACCTACTTGTGTTAAAACGAACTCCTCTCAACCAGTAAAGCATGTTTTTGCATTTAGTTCACCTACTTGTGTTAAAACCAACTCCTCTCGTCAAGTAAAGCATGTTTTTGCATTAAGTACACCTACTTGTGTTAAAATGAACTCCTCACGAACATTAAAGCATGTTGTTGCATTTAGTACACCTACATATTGAATTGTGTTAAAACGAACTTCTCTCAACCAGTAAAGCATGTTTTTGCATTTAGTTCACCTACTTGTGTTAAAACGAACTCCTCTCAACCAGTAAAGCATGTTTTTGCATTTAGTTCACCTACTTGTGTTAAAACCAACTCCTCTCGTCAAGTAAAGCATGTTTTTGCATTAAGTACACCTACTTGTGTTAAAACGAACTCCTCTCGACCATTAAAGTATGTTTTTGCATTCAGTACACCTACATATTGAATTGTGTGATAACGATCTGCTCTCATCGAGAAATGCATGTTTTTGCATTTAGTTCACCTACTTGTGTTAAAACGAACTCCTCTCAACCAGTAAAGCATGTTTTTGCATTTAGTTCACCTACTTGTGTTAAAACCAACTCCTCTCGTCAAGTAAAGCATGTTTTTGCATTTAGTTCACCTACTTGTGTTAAAACGAATTCCTCTCGCCCAGTAAAGCATGTTGTTGCATTTAGTACACCTACATATTGAATTGTGTTAAAACGAACTTCTCTCAACCAGTAAAGCATGTTTTTGCATTTATTTCACCTACTTGTGTTAAAACGAACTCCTCTCAACCAGTAGAGCATGTTTTTGCATTTAGTTCAGCTATTTGTGTTAAAACGAACTCCTCTCGCCCAGTAAAGCATGTTGTTGCATTTAGTACACCTACATATTGAATTGTGTTAAAACGAACTTCTCTCGTCAAGTAAAGCATGTTTTTGCATTAAGTACACCTACTTGTGTTAAAACGAACTCCTCTCGACCATTAAAGTATGTTTTTGCATTCAGTACACCTAAATATTGAATTTTGTGATAACGATCTGCTCTCATCGAGAAATGCATGTTTTTGCATTTAGTTCACCTACTTGTGTTAAAACGAACTCCTCTCAACCAGTAAAGCATGTTTTTGCATTTAGTTCACCTACTTGTGTTAAAACCAACTCCTCTCAACCAGTAAAGCATGTTTTTGCATTTAGTTCACCTACTTGTGTTAAAACCAACTCCTCTCGTCAAGTAAAGCATGTTTTTGCATTCAGTACACCTAAATATTGAATTTTGTGATAACGATCTGCTCTCATCGAGAAATGCATGTTTTTGCATTTAGTTCACCTACTTGTGTTAAAACGAACTCCTCTCAACCAGTAAAGCATGTTTTTGCATTTAGTTCACCTACTTGTGTTAAAACCAACTCCTCTCGTCAAGTAAAGCATGTTTTTGCATTTAGTTCACCTACTTGTGTTAAAAAGAATTCCTCTCGCCCAGTAAAGCATGTTGTTGCATTTAGTACACCTACATATTGAATTGTGTTAAAACGAACTTCTCTCAACCAGTAAAGCATGTTTTTGCATTTATTTCACCTACTTGTGTTAAAACGAACTCCTCTCAACCAGTAGAGCATGTTTTTGCATTTAGTTCAGCTACTTGTGTTAAAACGAACTCCTCTCGCCCAGTAAAGCATGTTGTTGCATTTAGTACACCTACATATTGAATTGTGTTAAAACGAACTTCTCTCGTCAAGTAAAGCATGTTTTTGCATTAAGTACACCTACTTGTGTTAAAACGAACTCCTCTCGACCATTAAAGTATGTTTTTGCATTCAGTACACCTAAATATTGAATTTTGTGATAACGATCTGCTCTCATCGAGAAATGCATGTTTTTGCATTTAGTTCACCTACTTGTGTTAAAACGAACTCCTCTCAACCAGTAAAGCATGTTTTTGCATTTAGTTCACCTACTTGTGTTAAAACCAACTCCTCTCAACCAGTAAAGCATGTTTTTGCATTTAGTTCACCTACTTGTGTTAAAACCAACTCCTCTCGTCAAGTAAAGCATGTTTTTGCATTAAGTACACCTACTTGTGTTAAAACGAACTCCTCTCGACCATTAAAGTATGTTTTTGCATTTAGTACACCTAAATATTGAATTGTGTGATAACGATCTGCTCTCATCGAGAAATGCATGTTTTTGCATTTAGTTCACCTACTTGTGTTAAAACGAACTCCTCTCAACCAGTAAAGCATGTTTTTGCATTTAGTTCACCTACTTGTGTTAAAACCAACTCCTCTCGTAAAGTAAAGCATGTTTTTGCATTTAGTACACCTACATATTATATTGTGTTAAAACGAACTTCTCTCAACCAGTAAAGCATGTTTTTGCATTTAGTTCAGCTACTTGTGTTAAAACGAACTCCTCTCGCCCAGTAAAGCATGTTGTTGCATTTAGTACACCTACATATTGAATTGTGTTACAACGAACTTCTCTCGCCCAGTAAAGCATGTTTTTGCATTTATTTCACCTACTTGTGTTAAAACGAACTCCTCTCAACCAGTAGAGCATGAACTAAATGCATGTTTTTGCATTTAGTTCACCTACATATTATATTGTGTTAAAACGAACTTCTCTCAACCAGTAAAGCATGTTGTTGCATTTAGTACACCTACATATTGAATTGTGTTAAAACGAACATCTCTCGCCCAGTAAAGCATGTTTTTGCATTTAGTTCACCTACTTGTGTTAAAATGAACTCCTCTCGAACATTAAAGCATGTTTTTGCATTTAGTACACCTACATATTGAATTGTGTTAAAACGAACTTCTCTCAACCAGTAAAGCATGTTTTTGCATTTAGTTCAGCTACTTGTGTTAAAACGAACTCCTCTCGCCCAGTAAAGCATGTTGTTGCATTTAGTACACCTACATATTGAATTGTGTTACAACGAACTTCTCTCGCCCAGTAAAGCATGTTTTTGCATTTATTTCACCTACTTGTGTTAAAACGAACTCCTCTCAACCAGTAGAGCATGAACTAAATGCATGTTTTTGCATTTAGTTCACCTACATATTATATTGTGTTAAAACGAACTTCTCTCAACCAGTAAAGCATGTTGTTGCATTTAGTACACCTACATATTGAATTGTGTTAAAACGAACTTCTCTCGCCCAGTAAAGCATGTTTTTGCATTTAGTTCACCTACTTGTGTTAAAATGAACTCCTCTCGAACATTAAAGCATGTTTTTGCATTTAGTACACCTACATATTGAATTGTGTTAAAACGAACTTCTCTCAACCAGTAAAGCATGTTTTTGCATTTATTTCACCTACTTGTGTTAAAACGAACTCCTCTCAACCAGTAGAGCATGTTTTTGCATTTAGTTCAGCTACTTGTGTTAAAACGAACTCCTCTCGCCCAGTAAAGCATGTTGTTGCATTTAGTACACCTACATATTGAATTGTGTTAAAACGAACTTCTCTCGCCCAGTAAAGCATGTTTTTGCATTTAGTTCACCTACTTGTGTTAAAACGAACTCCTCTCAACCAGTAAAGCATGTTTTTGCATTTAGTTCACCTACTTGTGTTAAAACCAACTCCTCTCGTCAAGTAAAGCATGTTTTTGCATTTAGTTCACCTACTTGTGTTAAAAAGAATTCCTCTCGCCCAGTAAAGCATGTTGTTGCATTTAGTACACCTACATATTGAATTGTGTTAAAACGAACATCTCTCGCCCAGTAAAGCATGTTTTTGCATTTAGTTCACCTACTTGTGTTAAAATGAACTCCTCTCGAACATTAAAGCATGTTTTTGCATTTAGTACACCTACATATTGAATTGTGTTAAA
This sequence comes from Tautogolabrus adspersus, assembly GCA_020745685.1. Taxonomy (NCBI): domain Eukaryota; kingdom Metazoa; phylum Chordata; class Actinopteri; order Labriformes; family Labridae; genus Tautogolabrus; species Tautogolabrus adspersus. The sequence goes on along the minus strand of JAJGRF010000053.1, from coordinate 245 downwards.
ACGAACTTCTCTCAACCAGTAAAGCATGTTTTTGCATTTATTTCACCTACTTGTGTTAAAACGAACTCCTCTCAACCAGTAGAGCATGTTTTTGCATTTAGTTCAGCTACTTGTGTTAAAACGAACTCCTCTCGCCCAGTAAAGCATGTTGTTGCATTTAGTACACCTACATATTGAATTGTGTTAAAACGAACTTCTCTCGCCCAGTAAAGCATGTTTTTGCATTTAGTTCACCTACTTGTGGA
>JAJGRF010000051.1:0-12466 GCA_020745685.1 Tautogolabrus adspersus | reverse complement strand
GAGTCTGGTTCTGTCCAGGTTTCTGTCTGTTCACATGAGTCTGGTTCTGTCCAGGTTTCTGTCTGTTCATCATGAGTCTGGTTCTGCTCCAGGTTTCTGTCTGTTCATCATGAGTCTGGTTCTGTTCCAGGTTTCTCTGTCCTTCTCTCAACATGAGTCTGGTTCTGTTCCAGGTTTCTGTCTGTTCACATGAGTCTGGTTCTGTCCAGGTTTCTGTCTGTTCTACATGAGTCTGGTTCTGTCCAGGTTTCTGTCTGTTTCACATGAGTCTGGTTCTGTTCCAGGTTTCTGTCTGTTCAACATGAGTCTGGTTTCTGTTCCAGGTTTTGTCTGTTCATCATGAGTCTGGTTCTGATCCAGGTTTCTGTCTGTTCTACATGAGTCTGGTTCTGTTCCAGGTTTCTGTCTGTTTCAACATGAGTCTGGTTCTGTTCCAGGTTTCTGTCTGTTCAACATGAGTCTGGTTCTGCTCCAGGTTTCTGTCTGTTCTACATGAGTCTGGTTCTGCTCCAGGTTTCTGTCTGTTCATCATGAGTCTGGTTCTGTTCCAGGTTTCTGTCTGTTCTACATGAGTCTGGTTCTGATCCAGGTTTCTGTCTGTTCATCATGAGTCTGGTTCTGATCCAGGTTTCTGTCTGTTCTACATGAGTCTGGTTCTGATCCAGGTTTCTGTCTGTTCAACATGAGTCTGGTTCTGTTCCAGTTTTCTGTCTGTTCAACATGAGTCTGGTTCTGTTCCAGGTTTCTGTCTGTTCAACATGAGTCTGGTTCTGCTCCAGGTTTTCTGTCTGTTCATCATGAGTCTGGTTCTGATCCAGGTTTCTGTCTGTTCATCATGAGTCTGGTTCTGTTCCAGGTTTCTGTCTGTTCTACATGAGTCTGGTTCTGCTCCAGGTTTCTGTCTGTTCTACATGAGTCTGGTTCTGCTCCAGGTTTCTGTCTGTTCAACATGAGTCTGGTTCTGCTCCAGGTTTCTGTCTGTTCTACATGAGTCTGGTTCTGCTCCAGGTTTCTGTCTGTCTACATGAGTCTGGTTCTGCTCCAGGTTTCTGTCTGTTCTACATGAGTCTGGTTCTGTTCCAGGTTTCTGTCTGTTCTACATGAGTCTGGTTCTGTTCCAGGTTTCTGTCTGTTCTACATGAGTCTGGTTCTGTTCCAGGTTTCTGTCTGTTCATCATGTGTCTGGTTCTGTTCCAGGTTTCTGCCTGTTCATCATGAGTCTGGTTCTGTTCCAGGTTTCTGTCTGTTCTACATGAGTCTGGTTCTGTTCCAGGTTTCTGTCTGTTCAACATGAGTCTGGTTCGCTCCAGGTTTCTGTCTGTTCATCATGAGTCTGGTTTCTGATCCAGGTTTCTGTCTGTTCTACATGAGTCTGGTTCTGTTCCAGGTTTCTGTCTGTTCTACATGAGTCTGGTTCTGTTCCAGGTTTCTGTCTGTTCTACATGAGTCTGGTTCTGTTCCAGGTTTCTGTCTGTTCAACATGAGTCTGGTTCTGATCCAGGTTTCTGTCTGTTCTACATGAGTCTGGTTCTGATCCAGGTTTCTGTCTGTTCTACATGAGTCTGGTTCTGTTCCAGGTTTCTGTCTGTTCTACATGAGTCTGGTTCTGTTCCAGGTTTCTGTCTGTTCATCATGAGTCTGGTTCTGTTCCAGGTTTCTGTCTGTTCAACATGAGTCTGGTTCTGTTCCAGGTTTCTGTCTGTTCTACATGAGTCTCGTTCTGTTCCAGGTTTCTGTCTGTTCAACATGAGTCTGGTTCTGCTCCAGGTTTCTGTCTGTTCTACATGAGTCTGGTTCTGCTCCAGGTTTCTGTCTGTTCTACATGAGTCTGGTTCTGCTCCAGGTTTCTGTCTGTTCAACATGAGTCTGGTTCTACTCCAGGTTTCTGTCTGTTCTACATGAGTCTGGTTCTGCTCCAGGTTTCTGTCTGTTCATCATGAGTCTGGTTCTGTTCCAGGTTTCTGTCTGTTCCACATGAGTCTGGTTCTGCTCCAGGTTTCTGTCTGTTCATCATGAGTCTGGTTCTGTTCCAGGTTTCTGTCTGTTCCACATGAGTCTGGTTCTGCTCCAGGTTTCTGTCTGTTCTACATGAGTCTGGTTCTGCTCCAGGTTTCTGTCTGTTCTCCATGAGTCTGGTTCTGTTCCAGGTTTCTGTCTGTTCTACATGAGTCTGGTTCTGATCCAGGTTTCTGTCTGTTCATCATGAGTCTGGTTCTGTTCAGGTTTCTGTCTGTTCATCATGAGTCTGGTTCTGATCCAGGTTTCTGTCTGTTCTACATGAGTGTCTGGTTCTGTTCCAGGTTTCTGTCTGTTCAACATGAGTCTGGTTCTGTTCCAGGTTTCTGTCTGTTCAACATGAGTCTGGTTCTGTTCCAGGTTTCTGTCTGTTCAACATGAGTCTGGTTCTGCTCCAGGTTTCTGTCTGTTCTACATGGTCTGGTTCTGCTCCAGGTTTCTGTCTGTTCATCATGAGTCTGGTTCTGATCCAGGTTTCTGTCTGTTCTACATGAGTCTGGTTCTGTTCCAGGTTTCTGTCTGTTCTACATGAGTCTGGTTCTGCTCCAGGTTTCTGTCTGTTCTACATGAGTCTGGTTCTGCTCCAGGTTTCTGTCTGTTCAACATGAGTCTGGTTCTGCTCCAGGTTTCTGTCTGTTCTACATGAGTCTGGTTCTGTTCCAGGTTTCTGTCTGTTCTACATGAGTCTGGTTCTGTTCCAGGTTTCTGTCTGTTCTACATGAGTCTGGTTCTGTTCCAGGTTTCTGTCTGTTCAACATGAGTCTGGTTCTGTTCCAGGTTTCTGTCTGTTCCACATGAGTCTGGTTCTGTTCCAGGTTTCTGTCTGTTCTACATGAGTCTGGTTCTGATCCAGGTTTCTGTCTGTTCTACATGAGTCTGGTTCTGTTCCAGGTTTCTGTCTGTTCATCATGAGTCTCGTTCTGTTCCAGGTTTCTGTCTGTTCAACATGAGTCTGGTTCTGCTCCAGGTTTCTGTCTGTTCTACATGAGTCTGGTTCTGCTCCAGGTTTCTGTCTGTTCATCATGAGTCTGGTTCTGATCCAGGTTTCTGTCTGTTCTACATGAGTCTGGTTCTGTTCCAGGTTTCTGTCTGTTCTACATGAGTCTGGTTCTGCTCCAGGTTTCTGTCTGTTCTACATGAGTCTGGTTCTGCTCCAGGTTTCTGTCTGTTCATCATGAGTCTGGTTCTGATCCAGGTTTCTGTCTGTTCTACATGAGTCTGGTTCTGTTCCAGGTTTCTGTCTGTTCTACATGAGTCTGGTTCTGTTCCAGGTTTCTGTCTGTTCTACATGAGTCTGGTTCTGCTCCAGGTTTCTGTCTGTTCATCATGAGTCTGGTTCTGATCCAGGTTTCTGTCTGTTCTACATGAGTCTGGTTCTGCTCCAGGTTTCTGTCTGTTCTACATGAGTCTGGTTCTGCTCCAGGTTTCTGTCTGTTCAACATGAGTCTGGTTCTGCTCCAGGTTTCTGTCTGTTCATCATGAGTCTGGTTCTGTTCCAGGTTTCTGTCTGTTCATCATGAGTCTGGTTCTGTTCACGGTTTCTGTCTGTTCATCATGAATCTGGTTCTGTTCCAGGTTTCTGTCTGTTCCACATGAGTCTGGTTCTGCTCCAGGTTTCTGTCTGTTCAACATGAGTCTGGTTCTGATCCAGGTTTCTGTCTGTTCTACATGAGTCTGGTTCTGCTCCAGGTTTCTGTCTGTTCATCATGAGTCTGGTTCTGTTCCAGGTTTCTGTCTGTTCATCATGAATCTGGTTCTGTTCCAGGTTTCTGTCTGTTCATCATGAGTCTGGTTCTGTTCCAGGTTTCTGTCTGTTCAACATGAGTCTGGTTCTGTTCCAGGTTTCTGTCTGTTCATCATGAATCTGGTTCTGTTCCAGGTTTCTGCCTGTTCAACATGAGTCTCGTTCTGTTCCAGGTTTCTGTCTGTTCAACATGAGTCTGGTTCTGCTCCAGGTTTCTGTCTGTTCAACATGAGTCTGGTTCTGTTCCAGGTTTCTGTCTGTTCAACATGAGTCTGGTTCTGCTCCAGGTTTCTGTCTGTTCAACATGAGTCTGGTTCTGTTCCAGGTTTCTGTCTGTTCAACATGAGTCTGGTTCTGTTCCAGGTTTCTGTCTGTTCATCATGAATCTGGTTCTGTTCCAGGTTTCTGCCTGTTCAACATGAGTCTCGTTCTGTTCCAGGTTTCTGTCTGTTCAACATGAGTCTGGTTCTGCTCCAGGTTTCTGTCTGTTCAACATGAGTCTGGTTCTGCTCCAGGTTTCTGTCTGTTCTACATGAGTCTGGTTCTGCTCCAGGTTTCTGTCTGTTCTACATGAGTCTCGTTCTGTTCCAGGTTTCTGTCTGTTCAACATGAGTCTGGTTCTGCTCCAGGTTTCTGTCTGTTCATCATGAGTCTGGTTCTGCTCCAGGTTTCTGTCTGTTCAACATGAGTCTGTTCTGTTCCAGGTTTCTGTCTGTTCTACATGAGTCTGGTTCTGTTCCAGGTTTCTGTCTGTTCTTCATGAGTCTGGTTCTGTTCCAGGTTTCTGTCTGTTCTACATGAGTCTGGTTCTGTTCCAGGTTTCTGTCTGTTCATCATGAGTCTCGTTCTGTTCCAGGTTTCTGTCTGTTCATCATGAGTCTCGTTCTGTTCCAGGTTTCTGTCTGTTCAACATGAGTCTCGTTCTGTTCCAGGTTTCTGTCTGTTCATCATGAGTCTCGTTCTGTTCCAGGTTTCTGTCTGTTCAACATGAGTCTCGTTCTGTTCCAGGTTTCTGTCTCTTCAACATGAGTCTGGTTCTGTTCCAGGTTTCTGTCTGTTCATCATGAGACTGGTTCTGTTCCAGGTTTCTGTCTGTTCATCATGAGTCTGGTTCTGTTTCCAGGTTTCTGTCTGTTCTACATGAGTCTGGCTCTGCTCCAGGTTTCTGTCTGTTCATCATGAGTCTGGTTCTGTTCCAGGTTTCTGTCTGTTCATCATGAATCTGGTTCTGTTCCAGGTTTCTGTCTGTTCATCATGAGTCTGGTTCTGTTCCAGGTTTCTGTCTGTTCAACAAGAGTCTGGTTCTGTTCCAGGTTTCTGTCTGTTCAACATGAGTCTGGTTCTGCTCCAGGTTTCTGTCTGTTCAACATGAGTCTGGTTCTGTTCCAGGTTTCTGTCTGTTCATCATGAGTCTGGTTCTGCTCCAGGTTTCTGTCTGTTCATCATGAGTCTGGTTCTGTTCCAGGTTTCTGTCTGTTCATCATGAATCTGGTTCTGTTCCAGGTTTCTGTCTGTTCTACATGAGTCTCGTTCTGTTCCAGGTTTCTGTCTGTTCTACATGAGTCTGGTTCTGTTCCAGGTTTCTGTCTGTTCAACATGAGTCTGGTTCTGTTCCAGGTTTCTGTCTGTTCAACATGTGTCTGGTTCTGATCCAGGTTTCTGTCTGTTCTACATGAGTCTGGTTCTGCTCCAGGTTTCAGTCTGTTCATCATGAGTCTGGTTCTGTTCCAGGTTTCTGTCTGTTCTACATGAGTCTGGTTCTGATCCAGGTTTCTGTCTGTTCTACATGAGTCTGGTTCTGTTCCAGGTTTCTGTCTGTTCATCATGAGTCTGGTTCTGATCCAGGTTTCTGTCTGTTCTACATGAGTCTGGTTCTGTTCCAGGTTTCTGTCTGTTCAACATGAGTCTGGTTCTGATCCAGGTTTCTGTCTGTTCTACATGAGTCTGGTTCTGATCCAGGTTTCTGTCTGTTCTACATGAGTCTGGTTCTGTTCCAGGTTTCTGTCTGTTCAACATGAGTCTGGTTCTGTTCCAGGTTTCTGTCTGTTCAACATGAGTCTGGTTCTGCTCCAGGGTTCTGTCTGTTCATCATGAGTCTGGTTCTGCTCCAGGTTTCTGTCTGTTCATCATGAGTCTGGTTCTGTTCCAGGTTTCTGTCTGTTCAACATGAGTCTGGTTCTGTTCCAGGTTTCAGTCTCTTCAACATGAGTCTGGTTCTGTTCCAGGTTTCCTGTCTGTTCATCATGAGTCTGGTTCTGTTCCAGGTTTCTGTCTGTTCATCATGAGTCTGGTTCTGTTCCAGGTTTCTGTCTGTTCAACATGAGTCTGGTTCTGTTCCTGGTTTCTGTCTCTTCTACATGAGTCTGGTTCTGTTCCAGGTTTCTGTCTGTCATCATGAGTCTGGTTCTGTTCCAGGTTTCTGTCTGTTCAACATGAGTCTGGTTCTGTTCCAGGTTTCTGTCTGTTCCTACATGAGTCTGGCTCTGCTCCAGGTTTCTGTCTGTTCATCATGAGTCTGGTTCTGTTCCAGGTTTCTGGCTGTTCATCATGAATCTGGTTCTGTTCCAGGTTTCTGTCTGTTCATCATGAGTCTGGTTCTGTTCCAGGTTTCTGTCTGTTCAACATGAGTCTGGTTCTGCTCCAGGTTTCTGTCTGTTCAACATGAGTCTGGTTCTGCTCCAGGTTTCTGTCTGTTCAACATGAGTCTGGTTCTGTTCCAGGTTTCTGTCTGTTCATCATGAGTCTGGTTCTGCTCCAGGTTTCTGTCTGTTCATCATGAGTCTGGTTCTGTTCCAGGTTTCTGTCTGTTCATCATGAATCTGGTTCTGTTCCAGGTTTCTGTCTGTTCTACATGAGTCTCGTTCTGTTCCAGGTTTCTGTCTGTTCTACATGAGTCTCGTTCTGTTCCAGGTTTCTGTCTGTTCTACATGAGTCTGGTTCTGTTCCAGGATCTGTCTGTTCAACATGAGTCTGGTTCTGCTCCAGGTTTCTGTCTGTTCAACATGAGTCTGGTTCTGCTCCAGGTTTCTGTCTGTTCTACATGAGTCTGGTTCTGCTCCAGGTTTCTGTCTGTTCAACATGAGTCTGGTTCTGATCCAGGTTTCTGTCTGTTCTACATGAGTCTGGTTCTGATCAAGGTTTCTGTCTGTTCTACATGAGTCTGGTTCTGTTCCAGGTTTCTGTCTGTTCATCATGAGTCTGGTTCTGATCCAGGTTTCTGTCTGTTCTACATGAGTCTGGTTCTGTTCCAGGTTTCTGTCTGTTCAACATGAGTCTGGTTCTGATCCAGGTTTCTGTCTGTTCTACATGAGTCTGGTTCTGATCCAGGTTTCTGTCTGTTCTACATGAGTCTGGTTCTGTTCCAGGTTTCTGTCTGTTCTACATGAGTCTGGTTCTGTTCCAGGTTTCTGTCTGTTCAACATGAGTCTGGTTCTGCTCCAGGTTTCTGTCTGTTCATCATGAGTCTGGTTCTGCTCCAGGTTTCTGTCTGTTCATCATGAGTCTGGTTCTGTTCCAGGTTTCTGTCTGTTCAACATGAGTCTGGTTCTGTTCCAGGTTTCTGTCTGTTCTACATGAGTCTGGTTCTGATCCAGGTTTCTGTCTGTTCATCATGAGTCTGGTTCTGTTCCAGGTTTCTGTCTGTTCATCATGAGTCTGGTTCTGTTCCAGGTTTCTGTCTGTTCTACATGAGTCTGGTTCTGATCCAGGTTTCTGTCTGTTCTACATGAGTCTGGTTCTGCTCCAGGTTTCTGTCTGTTCATCATGAGTCTGGTTCTGATCCAGGTTTCTGTCTGTTCTACATGAGTCTGGTTCTGTTCCAGGTTTCTATCTGTTCTACATGAGTCTGGTTCTGCTCATGGTTTCTGTCTGTTCTACAAGTGTCTGGTTCTGTTCCAGGTTTCTGTCTGTTCAACATGAGTCTGGTTCTGCTCCAGGTTTCTGTCTGTTCTACATGAGTCTGGTTCTGTTCCAGGTTTCTGTCTGTTCTACATGAGTCTGGTTCTGTTCCAGGTTTCTGTCTGTTCTACATGAGTCTGGTTCTGTTCCAGGTTTCTGTCTGTTCAACATGAGTCTGGTTCTGTTCCAGGTTTCTGTCTGTTCCACATGAGTCTGGTTCTGTTCCAGGTTTCTGTCTGTTCTACATGAGTCTGGTTCTGCTCCAGGTTTCTGTCTGTTCAACATGAGTCTGGTTCTGTTCCAGGTTTCTGTCTGTTCAACATGAGTCTGGTTCTGTTCCAGGTTTCTGTCTGTTCTACATGAGTCTGGTTCTGCTCCAGGTTTCTGTCTGTTCATCATGAGTCTGGTTCTGTTCCAGGTTTCTGTCTGTTCAACATGAGTCTGGTTCTGTTCCAGGTTTCTGTCTGTTCATCATGAGTCTGGTTCTGATCCAGGTTTCTGTCTGTTCAACATGAGTCTGGTTCTGTTCCAGGTTTCTGTCTGTTCAACATGAGTCTGGTTCTGCTCCAGGTTTCTGTCTGTTCATCATGAGTCTGGTTCTGATCCAGGTTTCTGTCTGTTCAACATGAGTCTGGTTCTGTTCCAGGTTTCTGTCTGTTCCACATGAGTCTGGTTCTGCTCCAGGTTTCTGTCTGTTCAACATGAGTCTGGTTCTGCTCCAGGTTTCTGTCTGTTCTACATGAGTATGGTTCTGCTCCAGGTTTCTGTCTGTTCATCATGAGTCTGGTTCTGTTCCAGGTTTCTGTCTGTTCATCATGAATCTGGTTCTGTTCCAGGTTTCTGTCTGTTCACATGAGTCTGGTTCTGCTCCAGGTTTCTGTCTGTTCTACATGAGTCTGGTTCTGCTCCAGGTTTCTGTCTGTTCTACATGAGTCTGGTTCTGTTCCAGGTTTCTGTCTGTTCATCATGAGTCTGGTTCTGTTCCAGGTTTCTGTCTGTTCATCATGAATCTGGTTCTGTTCCAGGTTTCTGTCTGTTCATCATGAGTCTGGTTCTGTTCCAGGTTTCTGTCTGTTCAACATGAGTCTGGTTCTGTTCCAGGTTTCTGTCTGTTCATCATGAATCTGGTTCTGTTCCAGGTTTCTGCTGTTCAACATGAGTTCGTTCTGTTCCAGGTTTCTGTCTGTTCAACATGAGTCTGGTTCTGCTCCAGGTTTCTGTCTGTTCAACATGAGTCTGGTTCTGTTCCAGGTTTCTGTCTGTTCAACATGAGTCTGTTCTGTTCCAGGTTTCTGTCTGTTCAACATGAGTCTGGTTCTGATCCAGGTTTCCTGTCTGTTCTACATGAGTCTGGTTCTGCTCAGTTTCTGTCTGTTCATCATGAGTCTGGTTCTGATCCAGGTTCTGTCTCTGTTCTACATGAGTCTGGTTCTGATCCAGGTTTCTGTCTGTTCTACATGAGTCTGGTTCTGTTCCAGGTTTCTGTCTGTTCATCATGAGTCTGGTTCTGATCCAGTGTTTCTGTCTGTTCTACATGAGTCTGGTTCTGTTCCAGGTTTCTGTCTGTTCAACATGAGTCTGGTTCTGATCCAGGTTTCTGTCTGTTCTACATGAGTCTGGTTCTGATCCAGGTTTCTGTCTGTTCTACATGAGTCTGGTTCTGTTCCAGGTTTCTGTCTGTTCAACATGAGTCTGGTTCTGTTCCAGGTTTCTGTCTGTTCAACATGAGTCTGGTTCTGCTCCAGGTTTCTGTCTGTTCATCATGAGTCTGGTTCTGCTCCAGGTTTCTGTCTGTTCATCATGAGTCTGGTTCTGTTCCAGGTTTCTGTCTGTTCAACATGAGTCTGGTTCTGTTCCAGGTTTCTCTGTCTGTTCTACATGAGTCTGGTTCTGCTCCAGGTTTCTGTCTGTTCATCATGAGTCTGGTTCTGTTCCAGGTTTCTGTCTGTTCATCATGAGTCTGGTTCTGTTCCAGGTTTCTGTTCTGTTCTACATGAGTCTGGTTCTGCTCCAGGTTTCTGTCTGTTCTACATGAGTCTGGTTCTGTTCCAGGTTTCTGTCTGTTCTCATGAGTCTGGTTCTGATCCAGGTTTCTGTCTGTTCAACATGAGTCTGGTTCTGTTCCAGGTTTCTGTCTGTTCTACATGAGTCTGGTTCTGATCCAGGTTTCTGTCTGTTCTACATGAGTCTGGTTCTGTTCCAGGTTTCTGTCTGTTCAACATGAGTCTGGTTCTGCTCCAGGTTTCTGTCTGTTCATCATGAGTCTGGTTCTGTTCCAGGTTTCTGTCTGTTCAACATGAGTCTGGTTCTGTTCCAGGTTTCTGTCTGTTCTACATGAGTCTGGTTCTGTTCCAGGTTTCTGTCTGTTCTACATGAGTCTGGTTCTGTTCCAGGTTTCTGTCTGTTCAACATGAGTCTGGTTCTGTTCCAGGTTTCTGTCTGTTCACATGAGTCTGGTTCTGTTCCAGGTTTCTGTCTGTTCTACATGAGTCTGGTTCTGCTCCAGGTTTCTGTCTGTTCAACATGAGTCTGGTTCTGTTCCAGGTTTCTGTCTGTTCAACATGAGTCTGGTTCTGCTCCAGGTTTCTGTCTGTTCTACATGAGTCTGGTTCTGCTCCAGGTTTCTGTCTGTTCATCATGAGTCTGTTCTGCTCCAGGTTTCTGTCTGTTCAACATGAGTCTGGTTCTGTTCCAGGTTTCTGTCTGTTCTACATGAGTCTGGTTCTGATCCAGGTTTCTGTCTGTTCATCATGAGTCTGGTTCTGTTCCAGGTTTCTGTCTGTTCATCATGAGTCTGGTTCTGATCCAGGTTTCTGTCTGTTCTACATGAGTCTGGTTCTGTTCCAGGTTTCTGTCTGTTCAACATGAGTCTGGTTCTGTTCCAGGTTTCTGTCTGTTCTACATGAGTCTGGTTCTGTTCCAGGTTTCTATCTGTTCTACATGAGTCTGGTTCTGCTCCAGGTTTCTGTCTGTTCATCATGAGTCTGGTTCTGCTCCAGGTTTCTGTCTGTTCAACATGAGTCTGGTTCTGTTCCAGGTTTCTGTCTGTTCCACATGAGTCTCGTTCTGCTCCAGGTTTCTGTCTGTTCAACATGAGTCTGGTTCTGCTCCAGGTTTCTGTCTGTTCTACATGAGTCTGGTTCTGCTCCAGGTTTCTGTCTGTTCATCATGAGTCTGGTTCTGTTCCAGGTTTCTGTCTGTTCATCATGAATCTGGTTCTGTTCCAGGTTTCTGTGTTCCACTTGAGTCTGGTTCTGCTCCAGGTTTCTGTCTGTTCTACATGAGTCTGGTTCTGCTCCAGGTTTCTGTCTGTTCTACATGACTCTGGTTCTGCTCCAGGTTTCTGTCTGTTCATCATGAGTCTGGTTCTGTTCCAGGTTTCTGTCTGTTCATCATGATCTGGTTCTGTTCCAGGTTTCTGTCTGTTCACATGAGTCTGGTTCTGTTCCAGGTTTCTGTCTGTTCAACATGAGTCTGGTTCTGTTCCAGGTTTCTGTCTGTTCATCATGATCTGGTTCTGTTCCAGGTTTCTGCCTGTTCACATGAGTCTCGTTCTGTTCCAGGTTTCTGTCTGTTCAACATGAGTCTGGTTTGCTCCAGGTTTCTGTCTGTTCAACATGAGTCTGGTTCTGCTCCAGGTTTCTGTCTGTTCTACATGAGTCTGGTTCTGCTCCAGGTTTCTGTCTGTTCTACATGAGTCTGGTTCTGTTCCAGGTTTCTGTCTGTTCAACATGAGTCTGGTTCTGCTCCAGGTTTCTGTCTGTTCATCATGAGTCTGGTTCTGCTCCAGGTTTCTGTCTGTTCTACATGAGTCTGGTTCTGCTCCAGGTTTCTGTCTGTTCTACATGAGTCTGGTTCTGTTCCAGGTTTCTGTCTGTTCTACATGAGTCTGGTTCTGTTCCAGGTTTCTGTCTGTTCATCATGAGTCGTTTCTGTTCCAGTTTTCTGTCTGTTCATCATGAGTCTGGTTCTGTTCCAGGTTTCTGTCTGTTCATCATGAGTCTCGTTCTGTTCCAGGTTTCTGTCTGTTCAACATGAGTCTCGTTCTGTTCCAGGTTTCTGTCTGTTCAACATGAGTCTCGTTCTGTTCCAGGTTTCTGTCTCTTCAACATGAGTCTGGTTCTGTTCCAGGTTTCTGTCTGTTCACATGAGTCTCGTTCTGTTCCAGGTTTCTGTCTGTTCATCATGAGTCTCGTTCTGTTCCAGGTTTCTGTCTGTTCAACATGAGTCTCGTTCTGTTCCAGGTTTCTGTCTCTTCAACATGAGTCTGGTTCTGTTCCAGGTTTCTGTCTGTTCAACATGAGTCTCGTTCTGTTCCAGGTTTCTGTCTGTTCATCATGAGTCTCGTTCTGTTCCAGGTTTCTGTCTGTTCAACATGAGTCTCGTTCTGTTCCAGGTTTCTGTCTCTTCAACATGAGTCTCGTTCTGTTCCAGGTTTCTGTCTGTTCATCATGAGTCTGGTTCTGTTCCAGGTTTCTGTCTGTTCATCATGAGTCTGGTTCTGTTCCAGGTTTCTGTCTGTTCATCATGAGTCTGGTTCTGTTCCAGGTTTCTGTCTGTTCTACATGAGTCTGGCTCTGCTCCAGGTTTCTGTCTGTTCATCATGAGTCTGGTTCTGTTCCAGGTTTCTGTCTGTTCATCATGAATCTGGTTCTGTTCCAGGTTTCTGTCTGTTCATCATGAGTCTGGTTCTGTTCCAGGTTTCTGTCTGTTCAACATGAGTCTGGTTCTGTTCCAGGTTTCTGTCTGTTCAACATGAGTCTGGTTCTGCTCCAGGTTTCTGTCTGTTCAACATGAGTCTGGTTCTGT
>JAJGRF010000050.1:0-12600 GCA_020745685.1 Tautogolabrus adspersus | reverse complement strand
CGCGGTCATCGTTTTGTCATGACATTTTCGACAGGTCCGCGGTCATCTTTTTGTCATGATATTTTCGACAGGTCCGCGGTCATCGTTTTGTCATGATATTTTCGACAGGTCCGCGGTCATCAATTTTTCATGAAAATTTCAGACTTTTTTTTCATGACATTTTCGACAGGTCCGCGGTCATCGTTTTTTCATGAAAATTTCAGACTTTTTTTTCATGACATTTTCGACAGGTCCGCGGTCATCGTTTTGTCATGATATTTTCGACAGGTCCGCGGTCATCGTTTTGTCATGATATTTTCGACAGGTCCGCGTTCATCGTTTTTTCATGAAAATTTCAGACTTTTTTTTCATGACATTTTCGACAGGTCCGCGGTCATCATTTTGTCATGATATTTTCGACAGGTCCGCGTTCATCGTTTTTTCATGAAAATTTCAGACTTTTTTTTCATGATATTTTCGACAGGTCCGCGGTCATCGTTTTTTCATGAAAATTTCAGACTTTTTTTTCATGATATTTTCGACAGGTCCGCGGTCATCGTTTTGTCATGATATTTTCGACAGGTCCGTGGTCATCGTTTTTTCATGAAAATTTCAGACTTTTTTTTCATGATATTTTCGACAGGTCCGCGGTCATCGTTTTTTTATGAAATTTTCAGACTTTTTTTTCATGACATTTTCGACAGGTCCGCGGTCATCGTTTTGTCATGATATTTTCGACAGGTCCGCGGTCATCGTTTTGTCATGAAAATTTCAGACTTTTTTTTCATGACATTTTCGACAGGTCCGCGGTCATCGTTTTTTCATGAAAATTTCAGACTTTTTTTTCATGACATTTTCGACAGGTCCGCGGTCATCGTTTTGTCATGATATTTTCGACAGGTCCGCGGTCATCGTTTTTTCATGAAAATTTCAGACTTTTTTTTCATGATATTTTCGACAGGTCCGCGGTCATCGTTTTTTTATGAAATTTTCAGACTTTTTTTTCATGACATTTTCGACAGGTCCGCGGTCATCGTTTTGTCATGATATTTCCAACAGGTCCGCGGTCATCGTTTTTTAATGATATTTTCGACAGGTCCGCGGTCATCGTTTTGTCATGACATTTTCGACAGGTCCGCGGTCATCGTTTTGTCATGATATTTTCGACAGGTCCGCGGTCATCGTTTTTTCATGAAATTTTCAGACTTTTTTTTCATGACATTTTCGACAGGTCCGCGGTCATCGTTTTTTCATGAAATTTTCAGACTTTTTTTTCATAACATTTTCGACAGGTCCGCGGTCATCGTTTTGTCATGATATTTCCAACAGGTCCGCGGTCATCGTTTTTTAATGATATTTTCGACAGGTCCGCGGTCATCGTTTTGTCATGACATTTTCGACAGGTCCGCGGTCATCGTTTTGTCATGATATTTTCGACAGGTCCGCGGTCATCGTTTTTTCATGAAAATTTCAGACTTTTTTTTCATGACATTTTCGACAGGTCCGCGGTCATCGTTTTTTCATGAAAATTTCAGACTTTTTTTTCATGACATTTTCGACAGGTCCGCGGTCATCGTTTTTTCATGAAAATTTCAGACTTTTTTTTCATGACATTTTCGACAGGTCCGCGGTCATCGTTTTGTCATGATATTTCCGACAGGTCCGCGGTCATCGTTTTTTCATGAAAATTTCAGACTTTTTTTTCATGACATTTTCGACAGGTCCGCGGTCATCGTTTTGTCATGATATTTTCGACAGGTCGGCGGGCATCAATTTTTCATGAAAATTTCAGACTTTTTTTTCATGACATTTTTGACAGGTCCGCGGTCATCATTTTTTAATGATATTTTCGACAGGTCCGCGGTCATCGTTTTGTCATGATATTTTCGACAGGTCCGCGGTCATCGTTTTGTCATGATATTTTCGACAGGTCCGCGGTCATCGTTTTGTCATGATATTTTCGACAGGTCCGCGGTCATCGTTTTTTCATGAAAATTTCAGACTTTTTTTTCATGACATTTTCGACAGGTCCGCGGTCATCGTTTTGTCATGATATTTTCGACAGGTCCGCGGTCATCGTTTTTTCATGAAAATTTCAGACTTTTTTTTCATGACATTTTCGACAGGTCCGCGGTCATCGTTTTGTCATGATATTTTCGACAGGTCCGCGGTCATCGTTTTGTCATGATATTTTAGACAGGTCGGCGGGCATCAATTTTTCATGAAAATTTCAGACTTTTTTTTCATGACATTTTCGACAGGTCCGCGGTCATCGTTTTGTCATGATATTTTCGACAGGTCGGCGGGCATCAATTTTTCATGAAAATTTCAGACTTTTTTTTCATGACATTTTCGACAGGTCCACGGTCATCGTTTTTTCATGACATTTTCGACAGGTCCGCGGTCATCGTTTTGTCATGATATTTTCGACAGGTCCGCGGGCATCAATTTTTCATGACAATTTCAGACTTTTTTTTCATGACATTTTCGACAGGTCCGCGGTCATCGTTTTGTCATGATATTTTCGACAGGTCGGCGGGCATCAATTTTTCATGAAAATTTCAGACTTTTTTTTCAAGACATTTTCGACAGGTCCGCGGTCATCGTTTTGTCATGATATTTCCGACAGGTCCGCGGTCATCGTTTTGCCATGACATTTTCGACAGGTCCGCGGTCATCGTTTTGTCATGATATTTTCGACAGGTCCGCGGTCATCGTTTTGTCATGATATTTTCGACAGGTCCGCGGTCATCGTTTTTTCATGAAAATTTCAGACTTTTTTTTCATGACATTTTCGACAGGTCCGCGGTCATCGTTTTGTCATGATATTTTCGACAGGTCCGCGGTCATCGTTTTGTCATGATATTTTCGACAGGTCTGCGTTCATCGTTTTTTCATGAAAATTTCAGACTTTTTTTTCATGACATTTTCGACAGGTCCGCAGTCATCATTTTGTCATGATATTTTCGACAGGTCGGCGGGCATCAATTTTTCATGAAAATTTCAGACTTTTTTTTCAAGACATTTTCGACAGGTCCGCGGTCATCGTTTTGTCATGACATTTTCGACAGGTCCGCGGTCATCGTTTTGTCATGATATTTTCGACAGGTCCGCGGTCATCGTTTTGTCATGATATTTTCGACAGGTCCGCGGTCATCGTTTTTTCATGAAAATTTCAGACTTTTTTTTCATGACATTTTCGACAGGTCCGCGGTCATCATTTTGTCATGATATTTTCGACAGGTCGGCGGGCATCAATTTTTCATGAAAATTTCAGACTTTTTTTTCATGATATTTTCGACAGGTCCGCGGTCATCGTTTTGTCATGACATTTTCGACAGGTCCGCGGTCATCGTTTTGTCATGACATTTTCGACAGGTCCGCGGTCATCGTTTTGTCATGACATTTTCGACAGGTCCGCGGTCATCGTTTTGTCATGATATTTTCGACAGGTCCGCGGTCATCGTTTTTTCATGAAATTTTCAGACTTTTTTTCATGACATTTTCGACAGGTCCGCGGTCATCGTTTTTTTATGAAATTTTCAGACTTTTTTTTCATGACATTTTCGACAGGTCCGCGGTCATCGTTTTGTCATGATATTTTCGACAGGTCCGCGGTCATCGTTTTGTCATGAAAATTTCAGACTTTTTTTTCATGACATTTTCGACAGGTCCGCGTTCATCGTTTTTTCATCAAAATTTCAGACTTTTTTTTCATGACATTTTCGACAGGTCCGCGGTCATCATTTTGTCATGATATTTTCGACAGGTCCGCGGTCATCGTTTTTTCATGAAAATTTCAGACTTTTTTTTCATGATATTTTCGACAGGTCCGCGGTCATCGTTTTTTTATGAAATTTTCAGACTTTTTTTTCATGACATTTTCGACAGGTCCGCGGTCATCGTTTTGTCATGATATTTTCGACAGGTCCGCGGTCATCAATTTTTCATGAAAATTTCAGACTTTTTTTTCATGACATTTTCGACAGGTCCGCGGTCATCATTTTGTCATGATATTTTCGACAGGTCCGCGGTCATCGTTTTTTCATGAAAATTTCAGACTTTTTTTTCATGACATTTTCGACAGGTCCGCGGTCATCGTTTTGTCATGATATTTTCGACAGGTCCGCGGTCATCGTTTTTTCATGAAATTTTCAGACTTTTTTTTCATGACATTTTCGACAGGTCCGCGGTCATCGTTTTTTCATGAAAATTTCAGACTTTTTTTTCATGACATTTTCGACAGATCCGCGGTCATCGTTTTTTAATGAAAATTTCAAACTTTTTTTCATGACATTTTCGACAGGTCCGCGGTCATCGTTTTGTCATGATATTTTCGACAGGTCCGCGGTCATCGTTTTTTCATGAAAATTTCAGACTTTTTTTTCATGACATTTTCGACAGGTCCGCGGTCATCGTTTTTTCATGAAAATTTCAGACTTTTTTTTCATGACATTTTCGACAGGTCCGCGGTCATCGTTTTTTCATGATATTTTCGACAGGTCCGCGGTCATCGTTTTTTCATGAAAATTTCAGACTTTTTTTTCATGACATTTTCGACAGGTCCGCGGTCATCGTTTTGTCATGATATTTTCGACAGGTCTGCGGTCATCATTTTGTCATGATATTTTCGACAGGTCCGCGGTCATCGTTTTTTCATGAAAATTTCAGACTTTTTTTTCATGACATTTTCGACAGGTCCGCGGTCATCGTTTTTTTATGAAATTTTCAGACTTTTTTTTCATGACATTTTCGACAGGTCCGCGGTCATCGTTTTGTCATGATATTTCCGACAGGTCCGCGGTCATCGTTTTTTAATGATATTTTCGACAAGTCCGCGGTCATCGTTTTGTCATGATATTTTCGACAGGTCCGCGGTCATCGTTTTTTCATGAAATTTTCAGACTTTTTTTTCATGACATTTTCGACAGGTCCGCGGTCATCGTTTTGTCATGATATTTTCGACAGGTCCGCGGTCATCGTTTTTTCATGAAAATTTCAGACTTTTTTTTCATGACATTTTCGACAGGTCCGCGGTCATCGTTTTGTCATGATATTTTCGACAGGTCCGCGGTCATCGTTTTGTCATGACATTTTCGACAGGTCCGCGGTCATCGTTTTGTCATGATATTTTCGACAGGTCCGCGGTCATCGTTTTGTCATGATATTTTCGACAGGTCCGCGGTCATCGTTTTGTCATGATATTTTCGACAGGTCCGCGGTCATCGTTTTTTCATGAAAATTTCAGACTTTTTTTTCATGACATTTTCGACAGGTCCGCGGTCATCGTTTTGTCATGATATTTTCGACAGGTCCGCGGTCATCGTTTTGTCATGATATTTTAGACAGGTCGGCGGGCATCAATTTTTCATGAAAATTTCAGACTTTTTTTTCATGACATTTTCGACAGGTCCGCGGTCATCGTTTTGTCATGATATTTTAGACAGGTCCGCGGTCATCGTTTTTTCATGAAATTTTCAGACTTTTCTTTCATGACATTTTCGACAGGTCCGCGGTCATCGTTTTGTCATGAAAATTTCAGACTTTTTTTTCATGACATTTTCGACAGGTCCGCGGTCATCGTTTTGTCATGATATTTTCGACAGGTCCGCGGTCATCGTTTTTTCATGAAAATTTCAGACTTTTTTTTTCATGACATTTTCGACAGGTCCGCGGTCATCGTTTTGTCATGATATTTTCGACAGGTCTGCGGTCATCGTTTTGTCATGATATTTTCGACAGGTCCGCGGTCATCGTTTTTTCATGAAAATTTCAGACTTTTTTTTCATGACATTTTCGACAGGTCCGCGGTCATCGTTTTGTCATGAAAATTTCAGACTTTTTTTTCATGACATTTTCGACAGGTCCGCGGTCATCGTTTTTTTATGAAAATTTCAGACTTTTTTTTCATGACATTTTCGACAGGTCCGCGGTCATCGTTTTGTCATGATATTTTCGACAGGTCCGCGGTCATCGTTTTTTCATGATATTTTCGACAGGTCCGCGGTCATCGTTTTGTCATGATATTTTCGACAGGTCCGCGGTCATCGTTTTTTCATGAAATTTTCAGACTTTTTTTTCATGACATTTTCGACAGGTCCGCGGTCATCGTTTTGTCATGATATTTTCGACAGGTCCGCGGTCATCGTTTTTTCATGAAAATTTCAGACTTTTTTTTCATGACATTTTCGACAGGTCCGCGGTCATCGTTTTGTCATGATATTTTCGACAGGTCCGCGGTCATCGTTTTGTCATGACATTTTCGACAGGTCCGCGGTCATCGTTTTGTCATGATATTTTCGACAGGTCCGCGGTCATCGTTTTGTCATGATATTTTCGACAGGTCCGCGGTCATCGTTTTGTCATGATATTTTAGACAGGTCCGCGGTCATCAATTTTTCATGAAAATTTCAGACTTTTTTTTCATGACATTTTCGACAGGTCCGCGGTCATCGTTTTGTCATGACATTTTCGACAGGTCCGCGGTCATCGTTTTGTCATGATATTTTCGACAGGTCCGCGGTCATCGTTTTCTCATGAAAATTTCAGACTTTTTTTTCATGACATTTTCGACAGGTCCGCGTTCATTGTTTTTTCATGAAAATTTCAGACTTTTTTTCATGACATTTTCGACAGGTCCGCGGTCATCATTTTTTCATGAAAATTTCAGACTTTTTTTTCATGACATTTTCGACAGGTCCGCGGTTATCGTTTTGTTATGATATTTTCGACAGGTCCGTGGTCATCAATTTTTCATGAAAATTTCAGACTTTTTTTTCATGACATTTTCGACAGGACCGCGGTCATCAATTTTTCATGAAAATTTCAGACTTTTTTTTCATGACATTTTCGACAGGTCCGCGGTCATCATTTTGTCATGATATTTTCGACAGGTCCGCGGTCATCTTTTTGTCATGAAAATTTCAGACTTTTTTTTCATGATATTTTCGACAGGTCCGCGGTCATCGTTTTGTCATGACATTTTCGACAGGTCCGCGGTCATCGTTTTGTCATGATATTTTCGACAGGTCCGCGGTCATCGTTTTGTCATGATATTTTCGACAGGTCCGCGGTCATCGTTTTGTCATGATATTTTCGACAGGTCCGCGGTCATCAATTTTTCATGAAAATTTCAGACTTTTTTTTCATGACATTTTCGACAGGTCCGCGGTCATCGTTTTGTCATGATATTTTCGACAGGTCCGCGGTCATCGTTTTGTCATGATATTTTCGACAGGTCCGCGGTCATCGTTTTGTCATGATATTTTCGACAGGTCCGCGGTCATCGTTTTGTCATGATATTTTCGACAGGTCCGCGGTCATCGTTTTGTCATGAAAATTTCAGACTTTTTTTTCATGACATTTTCGACAGGTCCGCCTTCATCGTTTTTTCATGAAAATTTCACACTTTTTTTTCATGACATTTTCGACAGGTCCGCGGTCATCATTTTGTCATGATATTTTCGACAGGTCCGCGGTCATCGTTTTTTCATGAAAATTTCAGACTTTTTTTTCATGATATTTTCGACAGGTCCGCGGTCATCGTTTTTTTATGAAATTTTCAGACTTTTTTTTCATGACATTTTCGACAGCAATATGCATCTAGATGTTGATCCTCTTAAGATAGCAATATACAAGTTGATGCCAGAGAGACAGAAAGGAATAAGATAGACATAACAATAATACAACACCAAGGAAAAAAATAAAAATATAAATTCCACACAAAAATAAAACAAACAAACAAACAAAGCATTGGACATACAAACACAAAAATAACCCAAACTGGCATGTTTAGATTATGCTACTCGCAGAAACAGTATTCCAAACCCCTCAGGAAAAAGGGTAGGTAACAGCTCTGACAACCATAATCGAAGTCACCCAGCTCCTCTGTCACAGAGCCGATATATCATCTCAGGTTAAAGATAGGCCTCTCACATGCGTGATAAAAAGTGACCAAGTATTGTCATACTTATCCCCCAATCCACGTACGTCATATCTTAGTTTCTCCAGATCTAATCCCAACATTATTTCTCTGATCCAATGAATATAAGTGGGGGGAATCCTTCCTTTCCAATTGAGTAGTATCAAACGGCGGGCATGTAATGACGCATAAGCAATAGCATTTTTGTGGCGGCGTGAAAACATCGATTCATCACCAACTGCTCCAAAAATAGCTGTTATTGGGTTGGGGGGTATCGTCCTACCAGATATTGCCGAGAGTGATTGGAAAACAGATATCCAGAAACTGTATAATGATGGGCATGCCCAGAACATGTGCCCCAAGGAAACAGGAGAATGGTGACACCTGGGACAAATTGGGGCCACATTAGGATATATTTTAGCTAACCTGTCATTAGAGTAATGCAATCTATGGACTATTTTAAATTGAATTAATCCATGTCTGATGCAGAAAGATGAGGTGTGTATTAAAGAAATAATGCTTTCCCAAGTATCTTCTGAGATGAGCTCCCCAATGTCTTCTTCCCAAGCTGACTTAGTTTTATCCCACGTATGGGGGCAACTATTGAAAATAAGTTTGTATATTTTTGATACTGCACCTTTATTGAATGGATTGACATTGAGAACTGAGTAAGCTAGGTCTTCAGGGGGTGGGCGTGGATATCCTGGGAAGTGTTTAGAGACAAAACTCCGAGCCTGAAGGTATCTAAAATAGTGTGAATTGGAAAGATTGTGGTCCTTGCACAGAAAACTAAATGACGCAAAGCTGCCATCAGTAAACAGATCCTGAAAAAAGACCAATCCGCTTCTACTCCAGACTGCAAAAGCCAGATCTAATTGAGATGGCGCAAAAAGATGGTTAGACATTATTGGGGAGAAGCCACATGTATTATTGAGGTTCAAATATTTTCTGAACTGGCCCCAAATCCTAATTGTGTTTTGAACCACAACATTCGTACTCAAATCCTTTGCTTTTACATTTAATGGGAGGGGGGCAGTTAAGAAGGAGATCGGGGAGACTGGGAGAGAAGATTGCAACTCCATATGAGCCCAAATAGGGCCTTCCTTATCCGCAAACGTGGTAATCCAATATGACATCTTGGCAATATTAGCAGCCCAGTAATAAAATAAAAAATTAGGCAAACCCAGACCACCCTCTGATTTGACTCTTTCTAAGTTTGATTTCTTTGTGCGTGCAGGTTTCTTGTTCCATATAAACGATGAGATCAGGCGGTCTAGCTGGGTAAAATAGGATTTTGGGAGAAAAATGGGCACCATTTGAAACAGGTATAAAAACCTGGGTAGTACTGTCATTTTTACTGAATTAACCCGGCCCGCCAGGGTAATAGGGAGCTTCGACCACCTATCCAGATCACTCTTGGAGCGCTCTAACATAGATTTAAAGTTGTATTTAAAAATGTCCTTGACTGAACAAGCTATCTCAACACCCAAATATGTAAATTTTTCTTTCTCAACTTTAAAGGGAAGATGGTCGTAATTGATCTGTCGCGCCAAATCATTTAGTGGGAATAACAGGGATTTAGACAAATTAATCTTGTATCCGGAGATATTCCTAAATCTCTGTAGTAAGGAGAGTAGGCAGGGAATACTTTCTATCGGATCTGACATTTGCACAAGTAAATCATCCGCGTAGAGAGACGTTTTATGGATCATGCCACCCCTTGTAATGCCCTTAATCCTATTATCTGATCTAATGGCAACTGCTAACGGTTCAATTGCAATGTCAAACAAAAAGGGCGACAGGCAGCAACCCTGCCTCGTACCCCTATGCAACATAAAACATTCAGAGATATTATTATTGGTTCGAACAGCAGCCATGGGTGCAGAATATAAAATTTTTATCCAGTTGCAAAAAACAGGACCCAATCCAAACTTTCCCAAGGCGGCAAAAAGATAGTCCCATTCAATCCTATCGAACGCCTTTTCAGCGTCGAGACTTAGGATAGCCTCAGGTTGTACTGAAGAGTTGGGGGACAGTAAAACATCAAACAACCTCCATACATTAAAAAAAGACTGACGTCCAGAAATAAAGCCTGTCTGGGCCTCGTTAATGATGGTGGGAATAATGGCTGCTAATCGCTGCGCAAGGATCTTGGTTAAGATTTTATAGTCGCAACCAAGAAGGCTGATTGGCCTATAAGAGCTACACTCTAGGGGATCCTTGTCCTTTTTCAATAGCACCGAGATCGTCGCACGAGAGAATGTTGGTGGTAATTTCCCATTGACCAATGATTCATCATAAACAGATTTTAGTATCGGCACAAGTTTCTGAGAAAGTACCTTGTAACACTCAATAGGGAACCCATCAGGGCCCGGTGCCTTCCCTGTTGGAGTTATTCTAATGGCATTTGCTATTTCTTCAGATGACTATGGCTGTTCCAAGGACGACTGAGAGTCCGAAGAAAGTTTGGGGACATCTAAAGAGTTGAGAAATGAGTGGATTTCAGACACGTTAGTGGCTGTCTCCGATTGATACAGGGCAGAATAAAATTGTTTGAACTGATCATTAATAATTTGAGGATCATTTGAAATTAAACCAGCACCTATATTGATCCCTTGGATCATCCGTTCAGCAGACTGTTGTTTAAGCTGAAGCGCAAGGAGTCTCCCTGCTCTATCTCCATGTTCATAATAAAGTTGTTTAGATTTCAAAATATTTTTTTCCGCCCTCCACGTTGAAAGTGTATTAAACTCGGATTGAAGTAGTAATTTTTCTTTGAAGAGCTCAGGTGTAGGCGAGCGAGCATAGCGTCTATCAACATCCGCAATGCTGTCTGTTAAATCCCTAAGTAGCCTAGAACGCTCCTTATTCCTTTGCGCAACATAAGAAATAACTTGTCCCCTGATGTACGCTTTCAGAGACTCCCACAGAATACTTCTTGAGATGTCTGGAGTGTCATTAAATTCAAGGAAAAAGTCAACCTGGTCATTAAGATACGTCTTAAAGTGTTTGCACGACAGCAAGTGGGGGTCTAGGCGCCAGGTGCGCTGAGGCGCTATATTACTAGGAAATATCAAGTCCATTTGTACCGGGCCATGATCTGATAGCACTATGCTATGGTATCGACTACAGGGTATCAAGGAGAGCAACTGGTCATCTACTACGAAATAGTCAATCCTAGAATAGCTATGGTGGACGGGGGAAAAAAAAGAGAATTGTTTCACATTAGGATTCTTTGCCCGCCACGGATCTGATAGGCCGTGAGAGCGAAGGAAGGAGTTAATGGCCACTGCAGATGTTGACAAAGTACCACTCGGTCTCGGGTTCGACCTATCTAGGTTGGCATGAAGCACACAGTTAAAGTCCCCACCTAACACAAGTTTATGGGAATTAAGATCAGGGAGGATTGAAAATAAATGTATAAAGAATTGTGAGTCGTCCCAGTTTGGTCCGTAAATGTTAGCAAGTATTAATGATGTATTAAAGAGTCTGCCAACTGCAACAACATATCTACCATTGCTGTCAGATATAATTTCCGAAAGTTCAAAAGGAATCCCCTTTCTAATCAAAATTGCCGTTCCCCTGGTTTTGTAATCAAAACGAGAGTGATATACTTGCCCGATCCACTTACATCTTAGCCTCTTTTGAGAGTTGATATTTAAATGTGTCTCTTGCAGGAATATGATATCAGGTTTTAGTGACTTCAAATGGCTAAAGACTTTGCTCCGCTTGACCATGTTATTCAGGCCTTTGACATTCCAGCTAATGAAAGAAATTGCATTACGCTTATCTATGCTATCTGGAGCCATAGTTCCATAAATGAGTATATGAACTGGTACAACACAACAGCAAAGCCTGCACAAATATGTATATGATTGGGTTAAAACATGTAATGAAACAAAACTGCAAGACAAAAAACAAACAAAAACAGATAGGAAAACAAAAAAGAACCTCTTACCATCCTGGATCCCAAGGCTGGTCTTCTGTACCCCTGAGACTGCCTTAAACACACTCATCACACTCCTAAGCATATAACACATCAAGGCTAACCTAAACTCTCACACGAACTGTGCATGGGCAGAACAAAATGGAACAGGGCCCACCTAGCACCATATTTACAACATGTATAGCTACAGGTACTTAAATGATCACAGGCTGAGACATCTCTTAAATCTACATTAAGAGGATTGATATAACCACTCAGATATAAAATAACTAAATAAAAAATGTTACCCGCAATATATGAACAGTTATAAAAGTGGTTATAAAAGAGAGAGAGAGAAAACAAAACAAAAAAGATAAAAGAAAAAGATGGCTTAGTGAAGGCTACAACACAGATAAATAACCATTCAGTCTAAAGTGTAGCATTGTAATAAAGCCACCAATAGGCTAGTGGCTGTTCAGAGTTTAGACCACGAGAAATTGTGTTGAGTCTTTCTTACCGGAATAAGCCCATAGTCCAAACAAAAGATGGAACCAACTATATTGTGGTAAGTACTTAAGCATTTCGTCAGCCTGAGCATCAATATAAACATAAAGCATCAACAGTACCCGTAATGGCCACAAATTGAGGATTTTTCACTCTCCCTCCGTCTCCCGCGGACGCAGATTGGCCTCAATGTACTGCCTCGCCTTGGTCGGGTCTTCAAAAGATGTTTGCTCGCCAGCTGAGGTCGTGATCTTGAGTGTGGCTGGATATA
>JAJGRF010000049.1:12500-13695 GCA_020745685.1 Tautogolabrus adspersus | reverse complement strand
TAGGTTACTATTCGGGTTCTGAGTCGGTGTAACTCGGGTTCTGAAGGTCCTACTGTCATGAGGCACACTTGACAGTAACACTTAGTATTTTCACTTCCAATTCGCCCCGTTCATTTCAGATGGGCGGACGTTTGAGCCTATAACTCCACAACGTAAGGACCTAAAGACTCCAAACCACGCTTTGACTGACATAATTCGACCATGCTGAACACGCTGGTCTTGTCCCTGGGTCTCTACGACATTCGGTTCCCAAGATATGTCAAAAACAACTTTCGACCAATCACGTTCGAGCACTTCCCGACACCGTAGAGTCTCGTGGGTGGTACCGTTGGAAAGGCCATGCCCCTAAATGGTATGATAGCCATTGATTCTGAGTTCATAGGACAAACCTGTCAAAAGTTATTCACGTTTTAGTGTCTTCTGTACCCCTACCGACATCCTGTTTTAGCCCATTACCCTAACCCTACCCTAACCCTAACCCTAACCCTACCCTAACCCTAACCCTAACCCTACCCTAACCCTAACCCTAACCCTAACCCCAGCCTTAGCCTTACCCTGTCGGGTTCTATGAGTGGGTGTAACTCGGGTTCTGAAGGTCACAGGGACATGGCAGCAATTTTCCTGCAATCCACTAGGCCCAGTGAACAACATATCCAAAGATGAGCCGGATTGGATAAAGTTCATTTTCGTAACCCTAACCCTACCCTACCCTAACCCTAACCCTACCCTACCCTACCCTAACCCTAACCCTACCCTACCCTAACCCTAACCCTAACCCTAACCCCAGCCTTAGCCTTACCCTGTCGGGTTCTATGAGTGGGTGTAACTCGGGTTCTGAAGGTCACAGGTACATGGCAGCAATTTTCCTGCAATCCACTAGGCCCAGTGAACAACATATCCAAAGATGAGCCGGATTGGATAAAGTTCATTTTCGTGCTCCCATCTGATTCCATTGGGGATCATGAATCTGAAGTGGACACAGTGCACCAAGTAACTTTGTCAAAACATGTCATATAAAGTATATACCAGTGGGCTCCAAATGGTCTGAAACATGCTCCTAAGCCATTTCTGGGGGTCTTTTTTTTTTAGGTTACTATTCGGGTTCTGAGTCGGTGTAACTCGGGTTCTGAAGGTCCTACTGTCATGAGGCACACTTGACAGTAACACTTAGTATTTTCACTTCCAATTCGCCCCG
>JAJGRF010000049.1:0-7500 GCA_020745685.1 Tautogolabrus adspersus | reverse complement strand
CCTTACCCTGTCGGGTTCTATGAGTGGGTGTAACTCGGGTTCTGAAGGTCACAGGGACATGGCAGCAATTTTCCTGCAATCCACTAGGCCCAGTGAACAACATATCCAAAGATGAGCCGGATTGGATAAAGTTCATTTTCGTAACCCTAACCCTACCCTACCCTAACCCTAACCCTACCCTACCCTACCCTAACCCTAACCCTACCCTACCCTAACCCTAACCCTAACCCTAACCCCAGCCTTAGCCTTACCCTGTCGGGTTCTATGAGTGGGTGTAACTCGGGTTCTGAAGGTCACAGGTACATGGCAGCAATTTTCCTGCAATCCACTAGGCCCAGTGAACAACATATCCAAAGATGAGCCGGATTGGATAAAGTTCATTTTCGTGCTCCCATCTGATTCCATTGGGGATCATGAATCTGAAGTGGACACAGTGCACCAAGTAACTTTGTCAAAACATGTCATATAAAGTATATACCAGTGGGCTCCAAATGGTCTGAAACATGCTCCTAAGCCATTTCTGGGGGTCTTTTTTTTTTAGGTTACTATTCGGGTTCTGAGTCGGTGTAACTCGGGTTCTGAAGGTCCTACTGTCATGAGGCACACTTGACAGTAACACTTAGTATTTTCACTTCCAATTCGCCCCGTTCATTTCAGATGGGCGGACGTTTGCGCCTATAACTCCACAACGTAAGGACCTAAAGACTCCAAACCACGCTTTGACTGACATAATTCGACCATGCTGAACACGCTGGTCTTGTCCCTGGGTCTCTACGACATTCGGTTCCCAAGATATGTCAAAAACAACTTTCGACCAATCACGTTCGAGCACTTCCCGACACCGTAGAGTCTCGTGGGTGGTACCGTTGGAAAGGCCATGCCCCTAAATGGTATGATAGCCATTGATTCTGAGTTCATAGGACAAACCTGTCAAAAGTTATTCACGTTTTAGTGTCTTCTGTACCCCTACCGACATCCTGTTTTAGCCCATTACCCTAACCCTACCCTAACCCTAACCCTAACCCTACCCTAACCCTAACCCTAACCCTACCCTAACCCTAACCCTAACCCTAACCCCAGCCTTAGCCTTACCCTGTCGGGTTCTATGAGTGGGTGTAACTCGGGTTCTGAAGGTCACAGGGACATGGCAGCAATTTTCCTGCAATCCACTAGGCCCAGTGAACAACATATCCAAAGATGAGCCGGATTGGATAAAGTTCATTTTCGTAACCCTAACCCTACCCTACCCTAACCCTAACCCTACCCTACCCTACCCTAACCCTAACCCTAACCCTACCCTACCCTAACCCTAACCCTAACCCTAACCCCAGCCTTAGCCTTACCCTGTCGGGTTCTATGAGTGGGTGTAACTCGGGTTCTGAAGGTCACAGGTACATGGCAGCAATTTTCCTGCAATCCACTAGGCCCAGTGAACAACATATCCAAAGATGAGCCGGATTGGATAAAGTTCATTTTCGTGCTCCCATCTGATTCCATTGGGGATCATGAATCTGAAGTGGACACAGTGCACCAAGTAACTTTGTCAAAACATGTCATATAAAGTATATACCAGTGGGCTCAAAATGGTCTGAAACATGCTCCTAAGCCATTTCTGGGGGTCTTTTTTTTTTAGGTTACTATTCGGGTTCTGAGTCGGTGTAACTCGGGTTCTGAAGGTCCTACTGTCATGAGGCACACTTGACAGTAACACTTAGTATTTTCACTTCCAATTCGCCCCGTTCATTTCAGATGGGCGGACGTTTGAGCCTATAACTCCACAACGTAAGGACCTAAAGACTCCAAACCACGCTTTGACTGACATAATTCGACCATGCTGAACACGCTGGTCTTGTCCCTGGGTCTCTACGACATTCGGTTCCCAAGATATGTCAAAAACAACTTTCGACCAATCACGTTCGAGCACTTCCCGACACCGTAGAGTCTCGTGGGTGGTACCGTTGGAAAGGCCATGCCCCTAAATGGTATGATAGCCATTGATTCTGAGTTCATAGGACAAACCTGTCAAAAGTTATTCACGTTTTAGTGTCTTCTGTACCCCTACCGACATCCTGTTTTAGCCCATTACCCTAACCCTACCCTAACCCTAACCCTAACCCTAACCCTACCCTAACCCTAACCCTAACCCTACCCTAACCCTAACCCTAACCCTAACCCCAGCCTTAGCCTTACCCTGTCGGGTTCTATGAGTGGGTGTAACTCGGGTTCTGAAGGTCACAGGTACATGGCAGCAATTTTCCTGCAATCCACTAGGCCCAGTGAACAACATATCCAAAGATGAGCCGGATTGGATAAAGTTCATTTTCGTAACCCTAACCCTAACCCTACCCTAACCCTAACCCTAACCCTACCCTACCCTAACCCTAACCCTAACCCTACCCTACCCTAACCCTAACCCTAACCCTAACCCCAGCCTTAGCCTTACCCTGTCGGGTTCTATGAGTGGGTGTAACTCGGGTTCTGAAGGTCACAGGTACATGGCAGCAATTTTCCTGCAATCCACTAGGCCCAGTGAACAACATATCCAAAGATGAGCCGGATTGGATAAAGTTCATTTTCGTGCTCCCATCTGATTCCATTGGGGATCATGAATCTGAAGTGGACACAGTGCACCAAGTAACTTTGTCAAAACATGTCATATAAAGTATATACCAGTGGGCTCCAAATGGTCTGAAACATGCTCCTAAGCCATTTCTGGGGGTCTTTTTTTTTTAGGTTACTATTCGGGTTCTGAGTCGGTGTAACTCGGGTTCTGAAGGTCCTACTGTCATGAGGCACACTTGACAGTAACACTTAGTATTTTCACTTCCAATTCGCCCCGTTCATTTCAGATGGGCGGACGTTTGAGCCTATAACTCCACAACGTAAGGACCTAAAGACTCCAAACCACGCTTTGACTGACATAATTCGACCATGCTGAACACGCTGGTCTTGTCCCTGGGTCTCTACGACATTCGGTTCCCAAGATATGTCAAAAACAACTTTCGACCAATCACGTTCGAGCACTTCCCGACACCGTAGAGTCTCGTGGGTGGTACCGTTGGAAAGGCCATGCCCCTAAATGGTATGATAGCCATTGATTCTGAGTTCATAGGACAAACCTGTCAAAAGTTATTCACGTTTTAGTGTCTTCTGTACCCCTACCGACATCCTGTTTTAGCCCATTACCCTAACCCTACCCTAACCCTAACCCTAACCCTACCCTAACCCTAACCCTAACCCTACCCTAACCCTAACCCTAACCCTAACCCCAGCCTTAGCCTTACCCTGTCGGGTTCTATGAGTGGGTGTAACTCGGGTTCTGAAGGTCACAGGGACATGGCAGCAATTTTCCTGCAATCCACTAGGCCCAGTGAACAACATATCCAAAGATGAGCCGGATTGGATAAAGTTCATTTTCGTAACCCTAACCCTAACCCTACCCTAACCCTAACCCTAACCCTACCCTACCCTACCCTAACCCTACCTAACCCTAACCCTAACCCTAACCCCAGCCTTAGCCTTACCCTGTCGGGTTCTATGAGTGGGTGTAACTCGGGTTCTGAAGGTCACAGGGACATGGCAGCAATTTTCCTGCAATCCACTAGGCCCAGTGAACAACATATCCAAAGATGAGCCGGATTGGATAAAGTTCATTTTCGTGCTCCCATCTGATTCCATTGGGGATCATGAATCTGAAGTGGACACAGTGCACCAAGTAACTTTGTCAAAACATGTCATATAAAGTATATACCAGTGGGCTCCAAATGGTCTGAAACATGCTCCTAAGCCATTTCTGGGGGTCTTTTTTTTTAGGTTACTATTCGGGTTCTGAGTCGGTGTAACTCGGGTTCTGAAGGTCCTACTGTCATGAGGCACACTTGACAGTAACACTTAGTATTTTCACTTCCAATTCGCCCCGTTCATTTCAGATGGGCGGACGTTTGAGCCTATAACTCCACAACGTAAGGACCTAAAGACTCCAAACCACGCTTTGACTGACATAATTCGACCATGCTGAACACGCTGGTCTTGTCCCTGGGTCTCTACGACATTCGGTTCCCAAGATATGTCAAAAACAACTTTCGACCAATCACGTTCGAGCACTTCCCGACACCGTAGAGTCTCGTGGGTGGTACCGTTGGAAAGGCCATGCCCCTAAATGGTATGATAGCCATTGATTCTGAGTTCATAGGACAAACCTGTCAAAAGTTATTCACGTTTTAGTGTCTTCTGTACCCCTACCGACATCCTGTTTTAGCCCATTACCCTAACCCTACCCTAACCCTAACCCTAACCCTACCCTAACCCTAACCCTAACCCTACCCTAACCCTAACCCTAACCCTAACCCCAGCCTTAGCCTTACCCTGTCGGGTTCTATGAGTGGGTGTAACTCGGGTTCTGAAGGTCACAGGGACATGGCAGCAATTTTCCTGCAATCCACTAGGCCCAGTGAACAACATATCCAAAGATGAGCCGGATTGGATAAAGTTCATTTTCGTAACCCTAACCCTAACCCTACCCTAACCCTAACCCTAACCCTACCCTACCCTACCCTAACCCTAACCCTACCCTAACCCTAACCCTAACCCTAACCCCAGCCTTAGCCTTACCCTGTCGGGTTCTATGAGTGGGTGTAACTCGGGTTCTGAAGGTCACAGGTACATGGCAGCAATTTTCCTGCAATCCACTAGGCCCAGTGAACAACATATCCAAAGATGAGCCGGATTGGATAAAGTTCATTTTCGTGCTCCCATCTGATTCCATTGGGGATCATGAATCTGAAGTGGACACAGTGCACCAAGTAACTTTGTCAAAACATGTCATATAAAGTATATACCAGTGGGCTCCAAATGGTCTGAAACATGCTCCTAAGCCATTTCTGGGGGTCTTTTTTTTTTAGGTTACTATTCGGGTTCTGAGTCGGTGTAACTCGGGTTCTGAAGGTCCTACTGTCATGAGGCACACTTGACAGTAACACTTAGTATTTTCACTTCCAATTCGCCCCGTTCATTTCAGATGGGCGGACGTTTGAGCCTATAACTCCACAACGTAAGGACCTAAAGACTCCAAACCACGCTTTGACTGACATAATTCGACCATGCTGAACACGCTGGTCTTGTCCCTGGGTCTCTACGACATTCGGTTCCCAAGATATGTCAAAAACAACTTTCGACCAATCACGTTCGAGCACTTCCCGACACCGTAGAGTCTCGTGGGTGGTACCGTTGGAAAGGCCATGCCCCTAAATGGTATGATAGCCATTGATTCTGAGTTCATAGGACAAACCTGTCAAAAGTTATTCACGTTTTAGTGTCTTCTGTACCCCTACCGACATCCTGTTTTAGCCCATTACCCTAACCCTACCCTAACCCTAACCCTAACCCTACCCTAACCCTAACCCTAACCCTACCCTAACCCTAACCCTAACCCTAACCCCAGCCTTAGCCTTACCCTGTCGGGTTCTATGAGTGGGTGTAACTCGGGTTCTGAAGGTCACAGGGACATGGCAGCAATTTTCCTGCAATCCACTAGGCCCAGTGAACAACATATCCAAAGATGAGCCGGATTGGATAAAGTTCATTTTCGTAACCCTAACCCTAACCCTAACCCTAACCCTAACCCTACCCTACCCTACCCTAACCCTAACCCTAACCCTAACCCTACCCTAACCCTAACCCTAACCCTAACCCCAGCCTTAGCCTTACCCTGTCGGGTTCTATGAGTGGGTGTAACTCGGGTTCTGAAGGTCACAGGGACATGGCAGCAATTTTCCTGCAATCCACTAGGCCCAGTGAACAACATATCCAAAGATGAGCCGGATTGGATAAAGTTCATTTTCGTGCTCCCATCTGATTCCATTGGGGATCATGAATCTGAAGTGGACACAGTGCACCAAGTAACTTTGTCAAAACATGTCATATAAAGTATATACCAGTGGGCTCCAAATGGTCTGAAACATGCTCCTAAGCCATTTCTGGGGGTCTTTTTTTTTTAGGTTACTATTCGGGTTCTGAGTCTGTGTAACTCGGGTTCTGAAGGTCCTACTGTCATGAGGCACACTTGACAGTAACACTTAGTATTTTCACTTCCAATTCGCCCCGTTCATTTCAGATGGGCGGACGTTTGAGCCTATAACTCCACAACGTAAGGACCTAAAGACTCCAAACCACGCTTTGACTGACATAATTCGACCATGCTGAACACGCTGGTCTTGTCCCTGGGTCTCTACGACATTCGGTTCCCAAGATATGTCAAAAACAACTTTCGACCAATCACGTTCGAGCACTTCCCGACACCGTAGAGTCTCGTGGGTGGTACCGTTGGAAAGGCCATGCCCCTAAATGGTATGATAGCCATTGATTCTGAGTTCATAGGACAAACCTGTCAAAAGTTATTCACGTTTTAGTGTCTTCTGTACCCCTACCGACATCCTGTTTTAGCCCATTACCCTAACCCTACCCTAACCCTAACCCTAACCCTACCCTAACCCTAACCCTAACCCTACCCTACCCTAACCCTAACCCTAACCCTAACCCCAGCCTTAGCCTTACCCTGTCGGGTTCTATGAGTGGGTGTAACTCGGGTTCTGAAGGTCACAGGGACATGGCAGCAATTTTCCTGCAATCCACTAGGCCCAGTGAACAACATATCCAAAGATGAGCCGGATTGGATAAAGTTCATTTTCGTAACCCTAACCCTACCCTACCCTAACCCTACCCTAACCCTACCCTACCCTAACCCTAACCCTACCCTACCCTAACCCTAACCCTAACCCTAACCCCAGCCTTAGCCTTACCCTGTCGGGTTCTATGAGTGGGTGTAACTCGGGTTCTGAAGGTCACAGGGACATGGCAGCAATTTTCCTGCAATCCACTAGGCCCAGTGAACAACATATCCAAAGATGAGCCGGATTGGATAAAGTTCATTTTCGTGCTCCCATCTGATTCCATTGGGGATCATGAATCTGAAGTGGACACAGTGCACCAAGTAACTTTGTCAAAACATGTCATATAAAGTATATACCAGTGGGCTCCAAATGGTCTGAAACATGCTCCTAAGCCATTTCTGGGGGTCTTTTTTTTTTAGGTTACTATTCGGGTTCTGAGTCGGTGTAACTCGGGTTCTGAAGGTCCTACTGTC
The DNA here is from genome assembly GCA_020745685.1 of Tautogolabrus adspersus. Lineage (NCBI taxonomy): Eukaryota > Metazoa > Chordata > Actinopteri > Labriformes > Labridae > Tautogolabrus > Tautogolabrus adspersus. The sequence goes on along the minus strand of JAJGRF010000049.1, from coordinate 359 downwards.
ATGAGGCACACTTGACAGTAACACTTAGTATTTTCACTTCCAATTCGCCCCGTTCATTTCAGATGGGCGGACGTTTGCGCCTATAACTCCACAACGTAAGGACCTAAAGACTCCAAACCACGCTTTGACTGACATAATTCGACCATGCTGAACACGCTGGTCTTGTCCCTGGGTCTCTACGACATTCGGTTCCCAAGATATGTCAAAAACAACTTTCGACCAATCACGTTCGAGCACTTCCCGACACCGTAGAGTCTCGTGGGTGGTACCGTTGGAAAGGCCATGCCCCTAAATGGTATGATAGCCATTGATTCTGAGTTCATAGGACAAACCTGTCAAAAGTTATTCACGTTTTAGTG
>JAJGRF010000048.1:0-16211 GCA_020745685.1 Tautogolabrus adspersus | reverse complement strand
GTAAACAAAATGAGTTTGTGAGAAATTAAAAAACCTAATGTGATTATGTTATTGCATTCTAATTGTCCTTTACAAAAGTTTATTACAATAACTGAGTCTGTTTTTTTCTTCTACATTACGATTTAAACCCTTTGTCTTTTCTGCCAACTTAAATTTTCTAAAACAAACAAATGAAAAACAAGCTGTGATTAAGGAAAAGAAATGGCTTTTTACCTCATTACTAACAATGGTCCAGCCACAAGACGACTCTGTATCACTTGAAGTCTCTGACATTTCTGTCAGTTTGTCACCAATGTACAGGGATCTACAGGAAATAAAGGTTAGACACTAAAAACAGTATATCATGGTGAAACAGATAAAGTAGGTCATTGTGTCAGGAACATATTTCCCCCCTATCACCTTGTCCTCATGTTTCTGTTCTGCAACTAAACCGCTCTATCTAATGAGTGAAAACCATTATCCAATAATAGTGTCCGGAAAAAACAACAGCAGGTATGCTGTAAAGAACGCCGTGTCTAATCTTTGGTTGTGGTGGTATGTCTAACTAACTTGCTGAAAAGGACTTTAAGGGAAGAAAACTAAATAATTATACTTATTTAATGAAAATGATTGTATGACAGTATGACTCAGACCTGCTTGACATAACAATAGAAAATATGAAACTAACATCTAATTAGAATCAGGTACACACAAACATGCCTACCTCTTTTATGGCAAGATTTACAAACCTGATCCCAACTAAAGCCATTTGTACTATTTCACCCCTCTATTTCATACTGAGAAAATACTAGGGGGAATTGTATGGCTTGTTTTCAATGAAAAAAGATGTCACAAATAGTGAAATACAGTGGTTGCATCAGCTTATCTCCTTGATTATGGAAGTGAGAGGCCTAAAAGTTGAGATGTATTGATACATGCTTAAAGTGTCATAATGACAACCTTGGCATACATTTCCTTGTCTCGTCATGAACTTGAGACTTTCATCTAAACGTTTAAAAAACAAACAAACAAACAAAGTTTAAACAAAACAAAAAAACAGCGACCTTTAGTGGTGACAGCTCACAGTAACTGATGATGTCAGCTCCTGCGGCCTGATAAAGTAAACAGCTTACATGTTCTCCTCAGCAACAACATAGTTTTCAACAAGGAGCACTGCAGAAGTTAGCAGTGGCTAGTTGACATTAACTCGGTGTGTTATCTTTAACTAATGTAATTTAGCTGGCTCGCTTTCTTAACATGCTAGTTAAACATATAATATCTTCCAGCATCGTCAGAATAATTTAGTGCCGTTTCCGCGACATTTGTTATGAACAGCAGCCCCTTAACCCTACTTGCTTAAACATCACGAAACATGAAGATCTCACCGGTATTTTACGTCTTACGACGTAGCAGCTGTTTACAGAAGACCCCCGAAGTTATTGCAGTATGTTCACAGACTGTAAAGTACAGTAGAGTATGCCGCCTAGCCTCCTTTGCCTAGGGTTTTTCAGTTAACAACACTGCAAAGCCCAATGCAGGCGGGCAATGTAGTTTAAACTGGCTCAGCTAGAAGAGCAACAGTACGCCTTTATCCAACTCTCGAAACTACATTTCCTGTAGACCAGCGCAGGGTCCAAACATCCTCTACATGGGAGGAGCAAACTGTTTGCAATCGATTCTTCCGGCTTAGGCTGAAGAAAATATAAACAAGAAAGCGTGACACAGAAAAGCGCGAAGACAGTGTACCATGATTACCAGACAAAGAAAAACAACATTTGTGTGTTTATATGGGGTTCCATTAGTGCCAAACACACTCTTTAGTGCCAAACACACTCTTTGTCTTCAATTATTCACTATTCAACTGTAGTTATGACAGAACTATTTTCACGGCGTCATTTTCTTCACTGTGGTCAAGCCAGCCTCCACTTTAGAAACGATAGTCAAGCCAGCCCTCACGCTATTTTAAGGTGCGCGTGTAGTAGGAGCATTACGGGAAGAGCGCCTAACGAGAAAAGTTTCAACTTAAATAATAATGATAATAATAATAATAATAATAATAATAATAATAATAATAATAATAATACAGTCTATGGTTTCAACTTAAAATCCCCCACTGGCTTGTCTATCGTTTTAGAAGTGGATGCTTGCTTAAAAAGAGGAAATAACAAAACATTTTGATATGACGTTTAAAAAAAAAAGCTATTTGAAATATGGAACATAATGTATATTCAAGGTTCATTTAAATTTGAAATAATAAACTACCTGTTACCACAGACTCATTTCAGTCCAGACTGGTAGTTCACCACTTCACAATGTTATTTACCAAATGTCAAGACGATCTGATGTATAATTTCAAAATAAAAGCCATCTGAAAAATGAAAAATAAGATGTATTCCGGGTTTATTTCAATTTGAGATTAAAAATAAATTACCTGTTACCACAGACTCATTTTAGTTCAGATTGGTAGTTCCCCACCTCATAACGTGATTAAACCAAATATCAGGACAATCTGATGTAGAATTTTAAAATAAAATTTCAAATTTTTCTGTCAATTCAGCCTCCACAGATGACCCATCACTGCTGTGGGAAACATCCAAAGCCTTTTCAAGAGGTCTTATTATATCTTATATGTCCAGTAGGAGGCGTAGGCAAGCTGAGCAAAGGGAGATCTTGGAATCTAAACTTAAGCAGGCTGAAAGAGAATATATAAAAAACTCATCTGTGGTGAAGCCCAAAGAAATTTCCGCACTCCGGTGCGGTTTAGACTCTCTCTTGACGAAAGATGCAGAGAGTACAATTAGATTTTCTAAACAAAAAATGTATGAGCATGGTAACAAAGCAGGGAAATATTTGGCATATCTGACCAAGAAAAAGGCAGACTCCCAAAGTATTTCTTGTGGATAGTCAGGGTAAGCAAGCTTTTGACACCTTAACCATTAATGATACATTTAAGAGCCTTTATGAAAATGTATATAAAAAAGAACTACATACTTTCACCCCAGAGAACATGACCGCCTTCTTATCCCCTTTAAACCTCCCTAATTTGTCAGATGATCAGAAGTCAGTTCTTGATGCTCCTATATCTAAGAAAGAGGTCCTTGATGCTATTAAAGGGTTACAGTCTGGCAAAGCAGCTGGACCCGATGGACTCAGCAGTGAGTTCTTAAAGAGTTCCAGAATTTATTGGTGGACTCTCTGCTGAATATGTTTAATGACTCTTTCAAGAAGAGCACTTTGCCACAGTCTTTGAGAGAGGCAAACATCTCCTTGATTTAAAAAAAAGGTAAAGCCCCAGAGGACTGTGCATGATATAGGCCAATCTCCTTACTGAATGTGGACCTGAAACTCCTCTCCAAAATTCTAGCAACACGATTTTAGGACTTGTCCCTCTGCTTATTAATGATGACCAAACTGGATTTATTAAGGGTCGTAATTCATGTCATCGTCATTAGAGGGAGGTCTTGACCTCCCGGATATTAGAAAATCAACTTAGTGCTCATTTGCGTATTATATCTGACTGGGTGCAAAATAAACCTACAGTACATCTCTTTGGCTTGATATAGAAAGCTCAATGTCCAAATACCCCTTAAAAAACCTATTAGTTCTTAAGAATGTAGGATCGTTGAAGTCTGTTTGTGCTAATCCAATTACAGTTTGCACCATTAAAGCATGGTAAGCTGTCAGAAAATTAGAGGGCAGGTCTTGGGTAACATCTGTTTTTACTTCATTATGTGACAAACCTGATTTTCTACCTGGAATAACGGAGAGTAACTTTTGTGTCTGGGAAAATAAAGGGATTACTAATTTGCACAAGTTACTTGAGGGATCTACCTTGATGTCTTTTAGTCAACTATCTGATAAATATGGTATCCAAGTAAGCGATTTCGTCATGAGGAATACGATACTGAACAATCAAAATATTTCCAGCTCTGAGAGGCAGCTTTTTATTACAAAGCTGGGCAGCTCTATTAGCTCCTTCTCTAATATGCTTAAAGGGTATGACGCTACAAAAACTTCTTATCTGAAGGAAATCTGGGGAAGAGAACTCAACATTGAGATTTCAGACAGTGCCTGGGATGATGCTTGGAAGAATTTGAAAACATTAAGTGTCTGTAATAGAGTGAAGGAAATTCAACTCATGATACTGTACAGGGCCCACATATCCCCCTCCCAACGCCATAAATTTAACTCAAACTTATCCTCACTATGTCCTAGTGCAAAATAGAAACAGGTAGCCTCACTCACTGCCTGTGGTCTTGTAGAAAAGTACAGCAGTTCTGGCAGATTATAGAAGAGGAAATCAATAAGATTGTGTTTATTGGGACAGATGGTAACCTGTTATATTTGCTACTGGGTATTTCTATAACGGTCATCACTGATAAATACAAAAGGAAACTTTACAAAATACTGTGCTAGAAAATGTATTCTTTTGAACGGATTGAAGACAAAGTTCCATGTAGAACACGTTGGCATAGGGTCATACTTGAATATGTCTCATTGGATTATTTGACATGTAAATTACACAGCAATATCAATGTCTTTCACAGAACGTGGGAACCCTTCATGTCATACTGTATATCAGTCTTGATATTTCCACGATTCTCACAAGAGGTTTTATGTTGTAGAGCTGGGAATTATGTCTTAAAAAACTATTTGCTATGCCATACCTTTTTTAAAATTATTATTATTTTTGTGGAAATTTTTATATGTATTTTCTTTTTCATGCGTTTCATGTGCCTTTCGCCTGTATGAATTATGTGAATTATGTGAGCCAAATGTTAAGTTCATATGTTCTGTCTTTATGTCTTAAAAAATAAATAAATAAATAAATATATATATACTTTATATGTATATATATATATACATATATATATAAATGCCCTAAGAGCAGCCGATCGATGTTGCATGTAGATACTATAAGGTGATCTAAGAGCAGTATAAGAAAGTGTGCAGCAAAAATGCCCTAAGAGCAGCCCATTCATGTTGCATGTAGATACTATAAGGTGCCCTGAGAGCAGTAAGATTGTGTGCAGCAAAAATGCCCTAAGAGCAGCCAATTCATGTTGCATGTAGATACTATAAGGTGCCCAGAGAGCAGTATTATGAGTAGGGATGCCGCAAGAACGCCCTTAGAGCAGCCAATTCATGTTACATATAGATACTATAAGGTGCTCTAAGAGCAGTATTAGAAAGTGTGCAGCAAAAATGCCCTAAGAGCAGCCAATTCATGTTGCATGTAGATACTATAAGGTGCTCTAAGAGCAGTATTAGAAAGTGTGCAGCAAAAATGCCCTAAGAGCAGCCAATTCATGTTGCATGGAGATACTATAAGGTGCCCTGAGAGCAGTATTAGAAAGTGTGCAGCAAAAATGCCCTAAGAGCAGCCAATTCATGCTGCATGTAGATACTATAAGGTGCCCTGAGAGCAGTATTAGGAAGTGTGCAGCAAAAATGCCCTAAGAGCAGCCAATTCATGCTGCATGTAGATACTATAAGGTGCCCTGAGAGCAGTATTAGGAAGTGTGCAGCAAAAATGCCCTAAGAGCAGCCAATTCATGCTTTATGTAGATACTATACGGTGCACTGAGAGCGGTAAGATTGTGTGCAGCAAAAATGACTTTCATGAAAGTGTTGACCGCGGACCTGTTCATAATTTACATGAAAAAATGTTGACCCTGGACCTGTCAAAAAATTTCATGAAAAAATGTTGACCGCGGACCTGTTCATAATTTACATGAAAAAATGTTGACCCCGGACCTGTCAAAAAATTTCATGAAAAAATGTTGATGGCGGACCTGTTAAAAATTTTCATGAAAAATGTTGACCACGACCCTGTCATAAACTTTCTGTTGAAAATGTTCATGAAAAAATATTGACCGCGGACCTGTCGAATATGTTCATGAAAAAATGTTGACCGTGGATCTGTTCAAAATTTTCATGAAACAAATATTGATCGCAGACCTGTTGAAAACTTAAAACTTTCTGTTGAAAATGTTCATGATAAAATGTTGACCGCGGACCTGTTCAGAATTTTCATGAATAAATGTTGACCGCAGACCTGTTGAAAACTTTCTGTTGAAAATGTTCATGATACAATATTGACCGCGGACCTGTTCAAAATTTTCATGAAAAAACAATGACCGCGGACCTGTCGAAAATGTCATGAAAAAAAAGTCTGAAATTTTCATGAAAAACGACGACCGCAGGACCTGCTGAAAATATCATGAAAAAATGATGACCGCGGACCTGTCGAGAATGTCATGAAAAAAAAGTCTGAAATTTTCATGAAAAAACGATGACCGCGGACCTGATGTACATATCACGAAAAAACGATGACCGCGAACCTGTCGAAAATGTCATGAAAAAAAAGTCTGAAATTGTCATGAAAAAACGACGACCGCAGGACCTGCTGAACATACCATGAAAAAACGATGACCGCGGACCTGTCGAGAATCTCATGAAAAAATGATGACCGCGGACCTGTCGAAAATGTCATGAAAAAAAAGTCTGAAATTTTCATGGAAAAAACGGCGACCGCAGGACCTGCTGAACATATCATGAAAAAACGATGACCGCGGACCTGTCGAAAATGTCATGAAAAAAAAGTCTGAAATTTTCATGAAAAAACAACGACCGCAGGACCTGCTGAACATATCATGAAAAAACGATGACCGCGGACCTGTCGAAAATGTCATGAAAAAAAAGTCTGAAATTTTCATGGAAAAAACGGCGACCGCAGGACCTGCTGAACATATCATGAAAAAACGATGACCGCGGACCTGTCGAAAATGTCATGAAAAAAAAGTCTGAAATTTTCATGAAAAAAAGATGACCGCGGACCTGTCGAGAATCTCATGAAAAAACGATGACCGCGGACCTGTCGAAAATGTCATGAAAAAAAAGTCTGAAATTTCCATGAAAAAACATCGACCGCAGGACCTGCTGAAAATATCATGAAAAAACGATGACCGAAAATGTCATGAAAAAAAAGTCTGAAATTTTCATGAAAAAACATCGACAGCAGGACCTGCTGTACATATCATGAAAAAACGATGACCGAAAATGTCATGAAAAAAAAGTCTGAAATTTTCATGAAAAAACATCGACAGCAGGACCTGCTGTACATATCATGAAAAAACGATGACCGAAAATGTCATGAAAAAAAAGTCTGAAATTTTCATGAAAAAACATCGACAGCAGGACCTGCTGTACATATCATGAAAAAACGATGTCCGAAAATGTCATGAAAAAAAAGTCTGAAATTTTCATGAAAAACGACGACCGCAGGACCTGCTGAAAATATCATGAAAAAACAATTACCGCGGACCTGTTGAAAATGTCATGAAAAAAAAGTCTGAAATTTTCATGAAAAAACGATGACCGCGGACCTGATGAACATATCACGAAAAAACGATGACCGCGGACCTGTCGAAAATGTCATGAAAAAAAAGTCTGAAATTTTCATGAAAAAACGACGACCGCAGGACCTGCTGAACATATCATGAAAAAACGATGACCGCGGACCTGTCGAGAATCTCATGAAAAAACGATGACCGCGGACCTGTCGAAAATGTCATGAAAAAAAAGTCTGAAATTTTCATGAAAAAACGACGACCGCAGGACCTGCTGAACATATCATGAAAAAACGATGACCGCGGACCTGTCGAAAATGTCATGAAAAAAAAGTCTGAAATTTTCATGAAAAAACGATGACCGCGGACCTGTCGAGAATCTCATGAAAAAACGATGACCGCGGACCTGTCGAAAATGTCATGAAAAAAAAGTCTGAAATTTTCATGAAAAAACGATGACCGCGGACCTGTCGAGAATCTCATGAAAAAACGATGACCGCGGACCTGTCGAAAATGTCATGAAAAAAAAGTCTGAAATTTTCATGAAAAAACGACGACCGCAGGACCTGCTGAACATATCATGAAAAAACGATGACCGCGGACCTGTCGAAAATGTCATGAAAAAAAAGTATGAAATTTTCATGAAAAAACGACGACCGCAGGACCTGCTGAACATATCATGAAAAAACGATGACCGCGGACCTGTCGAAAATGTCATGAAAAAAAAGTCTGAAATTTTCATGAAAAAACGACGACCGCAGGACCTGCTGAACATATCATGAAAAAACGATGACCGCGGACCTGTCGAAAATGTCATGAAAAAAAAGTCTGAAATTTTCATGAAAAAACGACGACCGCAGGACCTGCTGAACATATCATGAAAAAACGATGACCGCGGACCTGTCGAGAATCTCATGAAAAAACGATGACCGCGGACCTGTCGAAAATGTCATGAAAAAAAAGTCTGAAATTTCATGAAAAAACGACGACCGCAGGACCTGTTGAACATATCATGAAAAAACGATGACCGCGGACCTGTCGAAAATGTCATGAAAAAAAAGTCTGAAATTTTCATGAAAAAACGACGACCGCAGGACCTGCTGAACATATCATGAAAAAACGATGACCGCGGACCTGTCGAAAATGTCATGAAAAAAAAGTCTGAAATTTTCATGGAAAAAACGACGACCGCAGGACCTGCTGAACATATCATGAAAAAACGATGACCGCGGACCTGTCGAAAATGTCATGAAAAAAGAAGTCTGAAATTTTCATGAAAAAACGATGACCGCGGACCTGTCGAGAATCTCATGAAAAAACGATGACCGCGGGACCTGCTGAACATATCATGAAAAAACGATGACCACGGACCTGTCGAAAAAACGATGACCGCGGACCTGTCGAAAATGTCATGAAAAAAAAGTCTGAAATTTTCATGAAAAAACGACGACCGCAGGACCTGCTGAACATATCATGAAAAAACGATGACCGCGGACCTGTCGAAAATGTCATGAAAAAAAAGTCTGAAATTTTCATGAAAAAACGACGACCGCAGGACCTGCTGAACATATCATGAAAAAACGATGACCGCGGACCTGTCGAAAATGTCATGAAAAAAAAGTCTGAAATTTTCATGAAAAAACGATGACCGCAGGACCTGCTGAACATATCATGAAAAAACGATGACCGCGGACCTGTCGAAAATGTCATGAAAAAAAAGTCTGAAATTTTCATGAAAAAACGACGACCGCAGGACCTGCTGAACATATCATGAAAAAACGATGACCGCGGACCTGTCGAAAATGTCATGAAAAAAAAGTCTGAAATTTTCATGAAAAAACGACGACCGCAGGACCTGCTGAACATATCATGAAAAAACGATGACCGCGGACCTGTCGAAAATGTCATGAAAAAAAAGTCTGAAATTTTCATGAAAAAACAACGACCGCAGGACCTGCTGAACATATCATGAAAAAACGACGACCGCGGACCTGTCGAGAATCTCATGAAAAAACGATGACCGCGGACCTGTCAAAAATGTCATGAAAAAAAAGTCTGAAATTTTCATGAAAAAACGACGACCGCAGGACCTGCTGAACATATCATGAAAAAACGACGACCGCGGACCTGTCGAAAATGTCATGAAAAAAAAGTCTGAAATTTTCATGAAAAAACGACGACCGCAGGACCTGCTGAACATATCATGAAAAAACGATGACCGCGGACCTGTCGAAAATGTCATGAAAAAAAAGTCTGAAATTTTCATGAAAAAACGACGACCGCGGACCTGTCGAAAATGTCATGAAAAAAAAGTCTGAAATTTTCATGAAAAAACGACGACCGCAGGACCTGCTGAACATATCATGAAAAAACGATGACCGCGGACCTGTCGAAAATGTCATGAAAAAAAAGTCTGAAATTTTCATGAAAAAACGACGACCGCAGGACCTGCTGAACATATCATGAAAAAACGATGACCGCGGACCTGTCGAGAATCTCATGAAAAAACGATGACCGCGGACCTGTCGAAAATGTCATGAAAAAAAAGTCTGACATTTTCATGAAAAAACTACGACCGCGGACCTGTCGAGAATCTCATGAAAAAACGATGACCGCGGGACCAGCTGAACATATCATGAAAAAACGATGACCGCGGACCTGTCGAAAATGTCATGAAAAAAAAGTCTGAAATTTTCATGAAAAAACGATGACCGCGGACCTGTCGAAAATGTCATGAAAAAAAAGTCTGAAATTTTCATGAAAAAACGACGACCGCAGGACCTGCTGAACATATCATGAAAAAACGATGACCGCGGACCTGTCGAAAATGTCATGAAAAAAAAGTCTGAAATTTTCATGAAAAAACGATGACCGCGGACCTGTCGAGAATCTCATGAAAAAACGATGACCGCGGACCTGCTGAACATATCATGAAAAAACGATGACCGCGGACCTGTCGAAAATGTCATGAAAAAAAAGTTTGAAATTTTCATGAAAAAACGATGACCGCGGACCTGTCGAAAATGTCATGAAAAAAAGTCTGAAATTTTCATGAAAAAACGACGACTGCAGGACCTGCTGAACATATCATGAAAAAACGATGACCGCGGACCTGTCGAAAATGTCATGAAAAAAAAGTCTGAAATTTTCATGAAAAAACTACGACCGCGGACCTGTCGAGAATCTCATGAAAAAACGATGACCGCGGGACCAGCTGAACATATCATGAAAAAACGATGACCACGGACCTGTCGAAAATGTCATGAATAAAAAGTTTGAAATTTTCATGAAAAAACGATTACCGCGGACCTGTCGAGAATCTCATGAAAAAACGATGACCGCGGACCTGTCGAAAATGTCATGAAAAAAAAGTCTGAAATTTTCATGAAAAAACGACGACCGCAGGACCTGTCGAAAAAAACGATGACCGCGGACCTGTTGAAAATGTCATGAAAAAAAAGTCTGAAATTTTCATGAAAAAACGACGACCGCAGGACCTGCTGAACATATCATGAAAAAACGATGACCGCGGACCTGTCGAAAATGTCATGAAAAAAAAGTCTGAAATTTTCATGAAAAAAACGACGACCGCAGGACCTGTTGAACATATCATGAAAAAAACGACGACCGCGGACCTGTCGAAAATGTCATGAAAAAAAAGTCTGAAATTTTCATGAAAAAACGACGAACGCAGGACCTGCTGAACATATTATGAAAAAACGATGACCGCGGACCTGTCGAAAATGTCATGAAAAAAAAGTCTGAAATTTTCATGAAAAAACGACGACCGCAGGACCTGCTGAACATATCATGAAAAAACGATGACCGCGGACCTGTTGAAAATGTCATGAAAAAAAAGTCTGAAATTTTCATGAAAAAACGATGACCGCGGACCTGTCGAAAATGTCATGAAAAAAAAGTCTGAAATTTTCATGAAAAAACGACGACCGCAGGACCTGTTGAACATATCATGAAAAAACGATGACCGCGGACCTGTCGAAAATGTCATGAAAAAAAAGTCTGAAATTTTCATGAAAAAACGACGACCGCAGGACCTGCTGAACATATCATGAAAAAACGATGACCGCGGACCTGTCGAAAATGTCATGAAAAAAAAGTCTGAAATTTTCATGAAAAAAACGATGACCGCGGACCTGTCGAAAATGTCATGAAAAAAAAGTCTGAAATTTTCATGAAAAAACGACGACCGCAGGACCTGCTGAACATATCATGAAAAAACGATGACCGCGGACCTGTCGAAAATGTCATGAAAAAAAAGTCTGAAATTTTCATGAAAAAACGACGACCGCGGACCTGTCGAAAATGTCATGAAAAAAAAGTCTGAAATTTTCATGAAAAAACGACGACCGCAGGACCTGCTGAACATATCATGAAAAAACGATGACCGCGGACCTGTCGAAAATGTCATGAAAAAAAAGTCTGAAATTTTCATGAAAAAACGACGACCGCAGGACCTGCTGAACATATCATGAAAAAACGACGACCGCGGACCTGTCGAGAATCTTATGAAAAAACGATGACCGCGGACCTGTCGAAAATGTCATGAAAAAAAAGTCTGACATTTTCATGAAAAAACTACGACCGCGGACCTGTCGAGAATCTCATGAAAAAACGATGACCGCGGGACCAGCTGAACATATCATGAAAAAACGATGACCACGGACCTGTCGAAAATGTCATGAAAAAAAAGTCTGAAATTTTCATGAAAAAACGATGACCGCGGACCTGTCGAAAATGTCATGAAAAAAAAGTCTGAAATTTTCATGAAAAAACGACGACCGCAGGACCTGCTGAACATATCATGAAAAAACGATGACCGCGGACCTGTCGAAAATGTCATGAAAAAAAAGTCTGAAATTTTCATGAAAAAACTATGACCGCGGACCTGTCGAGAATCTCATGAAAAAACGATGACCGCGGGACCAGCTGAACATATCATGAAAAAACGATGACCGCGGACCTGTCGAAAATGTCATGAATAAAAAGTTTGAAATTTTCATGAAAAAACGATGACCGCGGACCTGTCGAAAATGTCATGAAAAAAAAGTCTGAAATTTTCATGAAAAAACGACGACCGCAGGACCTGCTGAACATATCATGAAAAAACGATGACCGCGGACCTGTCGAAAATGTCATGAAAAAAAAGTCTGACATTTTCATGAAAAAACTACGACCGCGGACCTGTCGAGAATCTCATGAAAAAACGATGACCGCGGGACCAGCTGAACATATCATGAAAAAACGATGACCGCGGACCTGTCGAAAATGTCATGAAAAAAAAGTTTGAAATTTTCATGAAAAAACGATTACCGCGGACCTGTCGAGAATCTCATGAAAAAACGATGACCGCGGACCTGTCGAAAATGTCATGAAAAAAAAGTCTGAAATTTTCATGAAAAAACGACGACCGCAGGACCTGTCGAAAAAACGATGACCGCGGACCTGTCGAAAATGTCATGAAAAAAAAGTCTGAAATTTTCATGAAAAAACGACGACCGCAGGACCTGCTGAACATATCATGAAAAAACGACGACCGCGGACCTGTCGAAAATGTCATGAAAAAAAAGTCTGAAATTTTCATGAAAAAACGACGACCGCAGGACCTGCTGAACATATCATGAAAAAACGATGACCGCGGACCTGTCGAAAATGTCATGAAAAAAAAGTCTGAAATTATCATGAAAAAACGACGACCGCGGACCTGTCGAAAATGTCATGAAAAAAAAGTCTGAAATTTTCATGAAAAAACGACGACCGCAGGACCTGTTGAACATATCATGAAAAAACGACGACCGCGGACCTGTCGAAAATGTCATGAAAAAAAAGTCTGAAATTTTCATGAAAAAACGACGACCGCAGGACCTGCTGAACATATCATGAAAAAACGATGACCGCGGACCTGTCGAAAATGTCATGAAAAAAAAGTCTGAAATTTTCATGAAAAAACGATGACCGCGGACCTGTCGAAAATGTCATGAAAAAAAAGTCTGAAATTTTCATGAAAAAACGACGACCGCAGGACCTGCTGAACATATCATGAAAAAACGATGACCGCGGACCTGTCGAAAATGTCATGAAAAAAAAGTCTGAAATTTTCATGAAAAAACGACGACCGCAGGACCTGCTGAACATATCATGAAAAAACGACGACCGCGGACCTGTCGAGAATCTTATGAAAAAACGATGACCGCGGACCTGTCGAAAATGTCATGAAAAAAAAGTCTGACATTTTCATGAAAAAACTACGACCGCGGACCTGTCGAGAATCTCATGAAAAAACGATGACCGCGGGACCAGCTGAACATATCATGAAAAAACGATGACCACGGACCTGTCGAAAATGTCATGAAAAAAAAGTCTGAAATTTTCATGAAAAAACGATGACCGCGGACCTGTCGAAAATGTCATGAAAAAAAAGTCTGAAATTTTCATGAAAAAACGACGACCGCAGGACCTGCTGAACATATCATGAAAAAACGATGACCGCGGACCTGTCGAAAATGTCATGAAAAAAAAGTCTGACATTTTCATGAAAAAACTACGACCGCGGACCTGTCGAGAATCTCATGAAAAAACGATGACCGCGGGACCAGCTGAACATATCATGAAAAAACGATGACCACGGACCTGTCGAAAATGTCATGAATAAAAAGTTTGAAATTTTCTTGAAAAAACGATGACCGCGGACCTGTCGAAAATGTCATGAAAAAAAAGTCTGAAATTTTCATGAAAAAACGACGACTGCAGGACCTGCTGAACATATCATGAAAAAACGATGACCGCGGACCTGTCGAAAATGTCATGAAAAAAAAGTCTGACATTTTCATGAAAAAACTACGACCGCGGACCTGTCGAGAATCTCATGAAAAAACGATGACCGCGGGACCAGCTGAACATATCATGAAAAAAACGATGACCACGGACCTGTCGAAAATGTCATGAATAAAAAGTTTGAAATTTTCATGAAAAAACGATGACCGCGGACCTGTCGAGAATCTCATGAAAAAACGATGACCGCGGACCTGTCGAAAATGTCATGAAAAAAAAGTCTGAAATTTTCATGAAAAAACGATGACCGCAGGACCTGTCGAAAAAACGATGACCGCGGACCTGTTGAAAATGTCATGAAAAAAAAGTCTGAAATTTTCATGAAAAAACGACGACCGCAGGACCTGCTGAACATATCATGAAAAAACGATGACCGCGGACCTGTCGAAAATGTCATGAAAAAAAAGTCTGAAATTTTCATGAAAAAACGACGACCGCAGGACCTGCTGAACATATCATGAAAAAACGACGACCGCGGACCTGTCGAAAATGTCATGAAAAAAAAGTCTGAAATTTTCATGAAAAAACGACGAACGCAGGACCTGCTGAACATATTATGAAAAAACGATGACCGCGGACCTGTCGAAAATGTCATGAAAAAAAAGTCTGAAATTTTCATGAAAAAACGACGACCGCAGGACCTGCTGAACATATCATGAAAAAACGATGACCGCGGACCTGTCAAAAATGTCATGAAAAAAAAGTCTGAAATTTTCATGAAAAAACGATGACCGCGGACCTGTCGAAAATGTCATGAAAAAAAAGTCTGAAATTTTCATGAAAAAAACGACGACCGCAGGACCTGCTGAACATATCATGAAAAAACGACGACCGCGGACCTGTCGAAAATGTCATGAAAAAAAAGTCTGAAATTTTCATGAAAAAACGACGACCGCAGGACCTGCTGAACATATCATGAAAAAACGATGACCGCGGACCTGTCGAAAATGTCATGAAAAAAAAGTCTGAAATTTTCATGAAAAAACGATGACCGCGGACCTGTCGAAAATGTCATGAAAAAAAAGTCGGAAATTTTCATGGAAAAATGACGACCGCGGACCTGTCGAAAATGTCATGAAAAAAAAGTCTGACATTTTCATGAAAAAACTACGACCGCGGACCTGTCGAGAATCTCATGAAAAAACGATGACCGCGGGACCAGCTGAACATATCATGAAAAAACGATGACCACGGACCTGTCGAAAATGTCATGAATAAAAAGTTTGAAATTTTCATGAAAAAACGATGACCGCGGACCTGTCGAAAATGTCATGAAAAAAAAGTCTGAAATTTTCATGAAAAAACGACGACCGCAGGACCTGCTGAACATATCATGAAAAAACGATGACCGCGGACCTGTCGAAAATGTCATGAAAAAGAAGTCTGACATTTTCATGAAAAAACTATGACCGCGGACCTGTCGAGAATCTCATGAAAAAACGATGACCGCGGGACCAGCTGAACATATCATGAAAAAACGATGACCGCGGACCTGTCGAAAATGTCATGAAAAAAAAGTCTGAAATTTTCATGAAAAAACGATGACCGCGGACCTGTCGAAAATGTCATGAAAAAAAAGTCTGAAATTTTCATGAAAAAACGACGACCGCAGGACCTGCTGAACATATCATGAAAAAACGATGACCGCGGACCTGTCGAAAATGTCATGAAAAAAAAGTCTGAAATTTTCATGAAAAAACTACGACCGCGGACCTGTCGAGAATCTCATGAAAAAACGATGACCGCGGACCTGTCGAAAATATCATGAAAAAAAAGTCTGAAATTTTCATGAAAAAACGATGACCGCGGACCTGTCGAAAATGTCATGAATAAAAAGTTTGAAATTTTCATGAAAAAACAATTACCGCGGACCTGTCGAGAATCTCATGAAAAAACGATGACCGCGGACCTGTCGAAAATGTCATGAAAAAAAAGTTTGAAATTTTCATGAAAAAAACGACGACCGCAGGACCTGCTGGACATATCATGAAAAAACGATGACCGCGGACCTGTCGAAAATGTCATGAAAAA
>JAJGRF010000047.1:0-17530 GCA_020745685.1 Tautogolabrus adspersus | reverse complement strand
TATCTGACATCCTAACTAACCTCTATCTGACATCATACTAACTAACCTCTATCTGACACATGACTAACTAACCTCTATCTGACATCATAACTAACCTCTATCTGACATCATGACTAACTAACCTCTATCTGACATCATGACTAACTAACCTATATCTGACATCATAACTAACTAACCTCTATCTGACATCATGACTAACTAACCTATATCTGACATCATAACTAACTAACCTCTATCTGACATCATAACTAACTAACCTCTATCTGACATCATGACTAACTTACCTCTATTGACATATACTACCTCTGTCTGACATCATACTAACTAACCTCTATCTGACATCATGACTAACTAACCTATATCTGACATCATGACTAACTATATCTGACATCATGACTAACTAACCTCTATCTGACATCATGACTAACTAACCTCTATCTGACATCATTACTAACCTCTATCTGACATCATGACTAACTAACCTCTATCTGACATCATGACTAACTAACCTCTATCTGACATCATTACTAACCTCTATCTGACATCATGACTAACTAACCTCTATCTGACATCATGACTAACTAACCTATATCTGACATCATTACTAACCTCTATCTGACATCATAACTAACTAACCTCTATCTGACATCATAACTAACCTCTATCTGACATCATGACTAACTAACCTCTATCTGACATCATGACTAACTAACCTCTATCTGACATCATAACTAACTAACCTCTATCTGACATCATGACTAACTAACCTCTATCTGACATCATAACTAACTAACCTCTATCTGACATCATGACTAACTAACCTCTATCTGACATCATAACTAACCTCTATCTGACATCATGACTAACTAACCTCTATCTGACATCATTACTAACCTCTATCTGACATCATGACTAACTAACCTCTATCTGACATCATAACTAACCTCTATCTGACATCATAACTAACTAACCTCTATCTGACATCATTACTAACCTCTATCTGACATCATACTAACTAACCTCTATCTGACATCATTACTAACCTCTATCTGACATCATAACTAACTAACCTCTATCTGACATCATGACTAACTAACCTCTATCTGACATCATGACTAACTAACCTCTATCTGACATCATGACTAACTAACCTCTATCTGACATCATAACTAACTAACCTCTATCTGACATCATTACTAACCTCTATCTGACATCATAACTAACCTCTATCTGCCATCATAACTAACTAACCTATATCTGACATCATGACTAACTAACCTCTATCTGACATCATGACTAACCTCTATCTGACATCATAACTAACTAACCTCTATCTGACATCATGACTAACTAACCTCTATCTGACATCATAACTAACCTATATCTGACATCATGACTAACTAACCTCTATCTGACATCATGACTAACTAACCTCTATCTGACATCATGAACTAACCTCTATCTGACATCATGACTAACTAACCTCTATCTGACATCATGACTAACTAACCTCTATCTGACATCATGACTAACTAACCTCTATCTGACATCATGACTAACTAACCTCTATCTGACATCATGACTAACTAACCTCTATCTGACATCATGACTAACTAACCTCTATCTGACATCATAACTAACTAACCTATATCTGACATCATGACTAACTAACCTCTATCTGACATCATGACTAACCTCTATCTGACATCATAACTAACTAACCTCTATCTGACATCATGACTAACTAACCTCTATCTGACATCATAACTAACCTATATCTGACATCATGACTAACTAACCTCTATCTGACATCATGACTAACTAACCTCTATCTGACATCATAACTAACCTCTATCTGACATCATGACTAACTAACCTCTATCTGACATCATGACTAACTAACCTCTCTCTGACATCATGACTAACTAACCTCTATCTGACATCATGACTAACTAACCTCTATCTGACATCATGACTAACTAACCTCTCTCTGACATCATGACTAACTAACCTCTATCTGACATCATGACTAACTAACCTCTATCTGACATCATAACTAACCTCTATCTGACATCATTACTAACCTCTATCTGACATCATGACTAACTAACCTCTATCTGACATCATGACTAACTAACCTCTATCTGACATCATTACTAACCTCTATCTGACATCATTACTAACCTCTATCTGACATCATGACTAACTAACCTCTATCTGACATCATGACTAACTAACCTCTATCTGACATCATGACTAACTAACCTCTATCTGACATCATTACTAACTAACCTCTATCTGACATCATAACTAACTAACCTCTATCTGACATCATAACTAACTAACCTCTATCTGACATCATGACTAACTAACCTCTCTCTGACATCATGACTAACTAACCTCTATCTGACATCATAACTAACTAACCTATATCTGACATCATGACTAACTAACCTCTATCTGACATCATAAATAACTAACCTCTATCTGACATCATAACTAACTAACCTCTATCTGACATCATGACTAACTAACCTCTCTCTGACATCATGACTAACTAACCTCTATCTGACATCATAACTAACTAACCTATATCTGACATCATGACTAACTAACCTCTATCTGACATCATAAATAACTAACCTCTATCTGACATCATAACTAACTAACCTCTATCTGACATCATAAATAACTAACCTCTATCTGACATCATAAATAACTAACCTCTATCTGACATCATAAATAACTAACCTCTCTCTGACATCATAACTAACCTCTATCTGACATCATGACTAACTAACCTCTATCTGACATCATAAATAACTAACCTCTATCTGACATCATAACTAACTAACCTCTATCTGACATCATTACTAACTAACCTCTATCTGACATCATGACTAACTAACCTCTATCTGACATCATTACTAACTAACCTATATCTGACATCATTACTAACCTCTATCTGACATCATGACTAACTAACCTATATCTGACATCATTACTAACCTCTATCTGACATCATGACTAACTAACCTCTATCTGACATCATTACTAACTAACCTATATCTGACATCATTACTAACCTCTATCTGACATCATGACTAACTAACCTCTATCTGACATCATGACTAACTAACCTCTATCTGACATCATGACTAACTAACCTCTATCTGACATCATAACTAACCTCTATCTGACATCATTACTAACCTCTATCTGACATCATGACTAACTAACCTCTATCTGACATCATTACTAACCTCTATCTGACATCATGACTAACTAACCTCTATCTGACATCATGACTAACTAACCTCTATCTGACATCATGACTAACTAACCTCTATCTGACATCATAACTAACTAACCTCTATCTGACATCATGACTAACTAACCTCTATCTGACATCATGACTAACTAACCTCTATCTGACATCATGACTAACTAACCTCTATCTGACATCATTACTAACCTCTATCTGACATCATTACTAACCTCTATCTGACATCATGACTAACTAACCTCTATCTGACATCATTACCAACCTCTATCTGACATCATGACTAACTAACCTCTATCTGACATCATTACTAACCTCTATCTGACATCATAACTAACTAACCTCTATCTGACATCATTACTAACCTCTATCTGACATCATAACTAACCTCTATCTGACATCATAACTAACTAACCTATATCTGACATCATGACTAACTAACCTCTATCTGACATCATGACTAACTAACCTCTATCTGACATCATAACTAACTAACCTCTATCTGACATCATGACTAACTAACCTCTATCTGACATCATAACTAACCTATATCTGACATCATGACTAACTAACCTCTATCTGACATCATGACTAACTAACCTCTATCTGACATCATAACTAACCTCTATCTGACATCATAACTAACCTCTATCTGACATCATGACTAACTAACCTATATCTGACATCATGACTAACTAACCTCTATCTGACATCATAAATAACTAACCTCTATCTGACATCATAACTAACTAACCTCTATCTGACATCATGACTAACTAACCTCTCTCTGACATCATGACTAACTAACCTCTATCTGACATCATGACTAACTAACCTCTATCTGACATCATAACTAACCTCTATCTGACATCATAACTAACCTATATCTGACATCATGACTAACTAACCTCTATCTGACATCATGACTAACTAACCTCTATCTGACATCATAACTAACCTCTATCTGACATCATAACTAACCTCTATCTGACATCATAACTAACCTCTATCTGACATCATGACTAACTAACCTCTATCTGACATCATAACTAACCTCTATCTGACATCATGACTAACTAACCTCTATCTGACATCATGACTAACTAACCTCTATCTGACATCATTACTAACTAACCTCTATCTGACATCATAAATAACTAACCTCTATCTGACATCATAACTAACTAACCTCTATCTGACATCATGACTAACTAACCTCTATCTGACATCATGACTAACTAACCTCTATCTGACATCATGACTAACTAACCTCTATCTGACATCATGACTAACTAACCTCTATCTGACATCATAAATAACTAACCTCTATCTGACATCATAACTAACTAACCTCTATCTGACATCATGACTAACTAACCTCTCTCTGACATCATGACTAACTAACCTCTATCTGACATCATAACTAACTAACCTATATCTGACATCATGACTAACTAACCTCTATCTGACATCATAAATAACTAACCTCTATCTGACATCATAACTAACTAACCTCTATCTGACATCATAAATAACTAACCTCTATCTGACATCATAACTAACTAACCTCTATCTGACATCATAACTAACTAACCTCTATCTGACATCATAAATAACTAACCTCTCTCTGACATCATAACTAACCTCTATCTGACATCATGACTAACTAACCTCTATCTGACATCATAAATAACTAACCTCTATCTGACATCATAACTAACTAACCTCTATCTGACATCATAAATAACTAACCTCTCTCTGACATCATAACTAACCCTATATCTATCTATCTATATATTTTTTTAACCAGTTGACGGTGATGTCAGAAGGTGACGTAGTTTTCAATCACACCTGTCAGTGTTCGGGGGCGGGACTGTCTCACCTGTTGGACCTGCTGCTGCAGCTGTAGTTTCTGGGTGTGGTCCAGTTGGAGGGGGGGACAGGTGGGGCTGACTATCAGGAGGGGGGTGGTGGTGTGTGATTGTGGAGCAGGTGTGTGGTTCAGGTGTGAGTTGTTGCGTTGCTGGTTGGTTGTGTCCTGCAGCGCCCTCTTCTGCTGCAGAGCTTCGTACTGTTGTCTGACTGTTCGCCGCCGCTCTGTTAGCATGCTAGCTAGCGGTGCCTCAAATCTACAAAAAGGCAAAGAGGGACAAAAGGCTCTGCACGGAGACTCCACATGTTCACAATGGATATTTTAAGTTTATCCTCCACCAATCAGCTGTTTCATTACACAGTCTCCGCCCCCTAAAGGAGGAGGAGGTCAACAGAGGAAAAAGTACCTGCTTCACGTTCTTACAAATCTGTGACACACAAACACACATTAACACACTTCAAGACAGTAACACACACACACACACACACACACACACACACACACTTCAAGACAGTAACACACACACACACACACACACTTCAAGACAGTAACACACACACACACCAACACACTATAATGGGGGTTAGGGTTCCTTTATCAGGAAGTTTTTGACCTGGAAGTGGGCGAAGCCTAAATGGACTCTTTTGATTGACACGTGATGTCTCCTCCCACTGAGCTCTTCATCATGTGTTCTGTATGAAGAAGATGCAGCGGAGGACTTTCTGTTCCTCCTGACCCAAACAGAGACAGCACCACTCTGCTGCCCTGTCCCAACAGGAGGACACACACACACCTCTGAACAAAAAAGTTAGCCCCACCTCTTCCTGTTTCTCTGTTTGAAAAACTCAACTTTTACATGTTTGATCTTCAGAGCAGGTGAGCTGTCTGTACGCGTGTGTCTGTGTATGAGTGTGTGTCTGTGTGTGTTTGAGTGTGTCTAGGTGTGTGTGTTACCGTAAAGCTTTGGGAACGTTGAACTTAGTTCCAGTCAGTGATTCCAGGTGTGACTCCAGGTGTGACGACGACTCCTCCTCCTCCTCCTCCTCCTGCAGCTGTACAGGTATCAGATGTCAGCATCACACCTTTTAAAACTTGATTACCAATCAGCGCTGAGATCATAGTCAAATGGTTTTGTTGTAAACATATCAGGAACATTTACCTGCTTTAAAGCAGTTGGGTGGGGGGCAGGGCATTACTGGGGAGGAGACTGCTCACTAATGCCCCCCCCCCCCCAATCTGGTACAATAACAGCTGCCCAGATACATTGGCAGTTAAAATAAGTCAGGAGTTGAATCAATACAAACAGCTGTAGGTTTAAAGAAAACAATTATAATAATAAAATAAAACTCACCGTATCAAAGAGCTCATCCAGCAGCTCGTTCACCTCCTTCTCTGTAAGAGAGGAAACATTTTACGCAATCAGATCTGTCCTCTCTCTTCTGTGTTTCTGTTTTTATATTAAATTTATTCATGTGAGCGGATTGTTGTGTTTTACTGATGACGCCTCCACCAGCACACAGCCAACAACACCTACTGGTGATCTGCACCGCCCGGTCCGTCCTGTAGTCCTCCACATCTGGCTCATCGTGGTCCTCCAGAAAGTTATATTCAGGGTCATCTTCATCGTCAGCTTCCTCTGAGTCAGACACAGAATAAGGATGGTTATCAAAATATAAAAAGTTTAACGTTGTTCATGCTCAGTATCCAGGTGGGTCTCACTATTGGTGTCATCAAAGGTCAAGTGTGGAAAGTGGGCGGAGACAGTGTTAAGGTAAAAATAAGGACTCCTTACGGTTTCAGTTCCTTTTTTCGTAATTCATTATTATTAGACCAGACAGGAAGTGTTTCAAATTAAACAGTTTGACCATGCTACATGAAATCAGACACTCCTATTTTAAAAGTGCCGTGGTTAACCTGACCTCTGACCTTCATTGTCAGGTGCCATCAGACCCTGCAGCCACCTCGTCCAATGACGGTCCTCCTCTCGCTGGGCAAGATTCTGCTCATACATGTCAGCGGTGATGTCAGGGGGTAGAAGCTCCGCCTCCAGCTGACCCAGAGGAACATTAACCAACCGGAGTTTGGAGCGTGTGCGATATGCCAAACTGCCTTCATCATCATCATCACTTTTTTTTCTGTCCAGAGACTGAGAGTGAGAGGGAAGAATTGTCATTATTATTATTTGTATTGTTTATTCTGTGACTGTAACTTTCATGTCCATACAGAATGAGATGAACTGAATCGAGCGGGACAGAGAGAATATAGTCAACCAATAAATACAGACTGCAGATACTGAGGGGTTACCTGGTTACAGGTGTAGTTCATACTGAGTGGTTACCTGGTTACAGGTGTACGTGGGGCTGCAGTCCAGCTCCTCGTCCACAGCGTTCAGTCTTTCAAGGAAGGAGGAATCAGGAGCAGCTAAGAGGTGCTGAGGGGGACAAGTGGAGGTCATCACCCGGTCCTTCTGACGTCCTGGAAAACTCTAACCAACAGGCCAGAGTTCAGAGATAAGGGTACATGTAAGGGTCCAGGTATGTGTAAGGACTGAGGTCAATCATTTGCATGGGACTTGAGCCCTGTTTCCACCAAGTGGTTCATTTTGGTTCGTTACGGTATGGCACACATTTATTGGCGTTTCAATTGTCGAAAGTTGGGAAAGGTCCACAAATTAACGGGTCCATTCAGTCCTACTTTTTTGCTACCCTTCTGTTGGGGTGCCAAGCATACCGATCCGACCCTTTAAGGTGGGGCTAGACACACTGCAGTCCATTGATTGGTCGAAAGAATCATCATTTCCCGTGCAACAGCAATAAAAAAGGACAAACACATAATGCGCCATGTTTAAATATCCAGTAGATTACGTGAAGATTACTTTCAAGGCTGTTTCATTTATTGGAGAAAATGTCAACATTGTGCCCTGGACAACGCCGGTCAAAATGCTAAAAGCTCCACAGGGAGTAAAAAAGGATCAAAGACCAAAACAGCCAGAGGGGTGATCAGAGAAAGACATGCAAGTGGTTAAAACTTATGGATTCCATCTAAAGGCGGATTCACACATACTCCGTGCGCGCCGCGGTCCGTCAGCGCCGCGCACTACGCCGTAGTTAGCCGCCACTCTAATCAATCATTGTGTTCACACAGCGGGCGCTGCAGTGCATCTCCGGAGCGTGCCACCAGCGCCACGTCGCTCTGCTCCGTTTCAAATACGCTGCAGGTCTATTTTCAACGGAGTACGCTGCAGACACGTGTCAAGCTAGACAGAATATCACAACCCAGACAGGAAGTCAGACAAGGAAACGCACAGAGCATCCGGTCAATTTCAAAATAAAACACAATATGCGCTTCACTATGCTGACTCTCCAGAAACGGATCCATTGTGAATGGGCGCGCGCCGTCCGACGGAACAAAACCGTGGCGCAGACGGAGATGAGTATGTGTGAATGAGGCGTAAGGCAGCAGAACGACTAGCAGGGGAAGATAGGGTAGTTCATTTTAAAGGTCGCTGCTAACCCTACACACACACACACACGAGAACTGTGAGTGAAGTCGTTTGTTTGCTGATGAGGTACCTGTGGGTGTGAGTTAGTCCTCAGGTGTTCTGGATCTTCAGGTTGAGGTCTCTGAGTTCTGGGAGGAGAGGTCAAACTGTCGATATCACTGAGAAACGTCTGCCCACAAACACAAACAGGAAATGAGAGGTATAGCAGACAGGTGTTGCGTGGGTTCAAAATGAACCATTAAGTACAAACTGCCCCCCCCCAAGGAGAGGATTACTCACCTCCTCTGTTGTGTCCTCCTCCTCCTCCTCCTCCTCCTCAGGACAGTACTCCTCATCTGAAGAGTCTTCATCCTCCTCAAGATCTATGTCAACAAACTGAGGGGGCTGCAGACCAGAGACAGTCAGACAGGTACAGAAAGAAACAGACAGACATACAGACATACAGACACTACAAGAGAGAGAGACAGGTGCACAGACATACAGACACTACAAGAGAGAGAGACAACCAGGCAGACAGGTACAGAGCCAGACAGTCAGACATAGTACTAAGAGAGAGAGAAAGTCAGGTACGGAGGCAGGTAGACAGGTATAGAAAGAGAAAGTCAGACAGACAGGTACAGAGACAATCAGACAGACGGGTATACAGACATATGGACAAGAACACATACAGAGACACACATGGGTAGAGAGAGAAACAACTAGACAAATGGGTCCAGAGAGGGACAGTCAGACAGACAGGTACTAGGATAAAGAGACAGTCAGACAGAAAGAGAGACAGACAGTATGGAAAGAGACAGTCAAACATACCGGTACACAGACAGACAGACAGACAGACAGACAGACAGACAGACAGACAGACAGACAGACAGACAGACAGACAGACAGACAGACGGGTACATAGAGAG
This sequence comes from Tautogolabrus adspersus, assembly GCA_020745685.1. Taxonomy (NCBI): domain Eukaryota; kingdom Metazoa; phylum Chordata; class Actinopteri; order Labriformes; family Labridae; genus Tautogolabrus; species Tautogolabrus adspersus. The sequence continues at coordinate 7,967 of JAJGRF010000047.1, read as the reverse complement.
ACAGTCAGAAAGACAGGAACAGAGGAAGACAAAAACAGAGACAGACAGGGAGACAGGAACAGAGACAGACGGGTACAGAGAGACAGGAACAGAGACAGGAACAGAGGGAGACAGGAACAGACAGAGACAGACAGAGAGACAGGAACAGAGAGAGAGACAGGAACAGAGGGAGACAGGAACAGCGACAAACAGAGAGACAGGAACAGAGACAAACAGAGAGACAGGAACAGAGACAAACAGAGACAGACAGAGAGACAAGAACAGAGGGAGACAGAGAGACAGGAACAGACAGAGACAGACAGAGAGACAGGAACAGAGGGAGACAGACAGAGAGACAGGAACAGAGACAGACAGAGAGACAGGAACAGAGACAGACAGAGAGACAGGAACAGAGACAGACAGAGAGGCAGGAACAGAGACAGACAGAGAGGCAGGAACAGAGACAGACAGAGAGGCAGGAACAGAGACAGACAGAGAGGCAGGAACAGAGACAGACAGAGAGGCAGGAACAGAGACAGACAGAGAGGCAGATGAGTCGATGGTTTGTTTACCTTCACTGTTTCTGAGTCCGCTGCAGACAAACTCCAGTTCACTGACTGTAAGAAGACAGACACGTACAGAGACAGACAGACAGACAGTTGAAGGACAGTCATAATTTACACACTTGTCTTGTTTCCAGGTAAATTATCAGAAATCATTGTGGGAGGTTGAGTTCACCTGTCCCAGCTGGATAACCTGTTTCAGTCTGGAACGAGTCATCTTTGGCTCCTGAAGGGAAAAAAACAAGAGATTAAAACAGACAGACAGACAGATTTTAAAGTGAACTACTGAACAGGTAAATATGTTAACGCTTTAATTAATAATAATAATAATAATAATAATAGCTTGCATTTATATAGCGCCTTTCAAGAAACCCAAGAACGCTTAACAAAAGTACAAAACGGGGGGCCGTAATAAAAATGAAAGAAGCTGTTCAAAAGAGAAACATCAAATAAACAATAAACAATCAAACAATGTTAAAACGTCTCAGGTTCTTGAGATTGGCTGAACGCCTCAGACTGCCCAATTAAAGAGATGACAGGTTGCAGTTTAAAGGATTTATTTTCCATCCATTGCCATGGTTTCTGTGGTAGCAACACATATTCCAAATGAATAATAGAAACTAATCACCAAACGATGAACAAACAAAAACCATCCTGATTAAATAGTTAAATGGATACTTCCCCCATTTGCATTAAGCTTTGTATCATTAGAAACCTGGTAGTATTTTTGAATGGTCGTGCATCCCGCCCTCATTTTCCCCTGAGACGGGAAAGCTCCTTATTTCTTTTCTGAAAAGGAGCCTCTGATGACGCAAAAATCATCATTTTGCATCATCGGAGGCTGCTGTGGTTAGAGGGGGTGAAACTACATCGCTAGTCCTTCTATTTTTGACCACTGAAGCTACAGACCTATCACAGATCAGTGGGCGGGACCTCACTGCCAGAATCAAAACTTATCGTCCACCATATTGCTTGGAAGCTATGCTAACAGGCTCTGTGGAGAAAGCTGATAAGAACCGAGATTGTTAAAAAAAAAAAAATTCAACTTTGAAGGTCTTGTGCTCAAATCGGATGTTCGTGGCTATCTCTACGAGCCGCAATATAGCAGCTAGGCGTTTTCTGCAGGCAGTTGGCAGCTGTACAGGGAGCCTGAGCCGGGCTCAAGCTGGGTGTCTCTATGGAGAAAGCTGATAAGAACCGAGAATGGCGAAAAAAGTGTGTTTCAACTTCAAACTGATATGGATGAAGGGGATTTTGAAGGTCTTGTGCTCGAAACGGATGTTCATGGCTCTTTCTACCAGCCACATAATAGCGACGAGTTGGCTGCTGCTGACAGGCAGGTCGGAGAGCTGGCTGCTGCCGACAGGCAGGTCTGCAGCTGTGAGATAAGGAGCTGGGGCGGACTAGTGTTGTCGGTGCTGTCACTGTTTGTCTATGGACACAGACATAGGGTCTGTTTTCTGCCAGGAATTTCCAAGATGCCAATTCCTTCTGGAAGAAATCTCTGAATCAGTTGAGGAAACGTCCGCATGTGTTGTAGTAAATGTCCGTATATAATGCTGCATTCAGGTGCTGCTCGGGTGGTCCAAGTGTCCGAGTTGGGAAGTTGTCTTCCGACTTCAGTGTGTTCACGACTTCAGACTTCAGTGTTGTAATAACAGCACAAAAAAGTGGATGCTACGACGAAGATCAGTGAAAAGCTGTCAAAAGTTATATTTGAGCAAAACGTTGATGTGCAATACGTGCATGAATAAAAAGTATGTAAACATTAACAAAATATATTTTGTCCCCCATGTGATGACGATTCTGACGTCAAGTCGGTAAGTCGGGCGTCTACAGTCATTCTTTTCAGAGTTTTTTGAGTTGTTGTTCTGACTTGAGCAGGTGTTCATGAGCATTTTACAACTCAGAACGTCGTTTTTCCGATGTGTCTGACAACCACGTGAATGCACCATAAAATTCTCTATTTCAGCTGGAGTGGCCTGCGGTGCTGTGCATTCTGGGAGTTGTTGTTTTTTCATCTACATGAGCCAAAAAGACACTTTCTGCCTTTTCTCGGTCAAGAAGGCACCAACTTCAAAATGTATTTCACATTTCTACTACATATATGACCCAATGTCAACACAGATTCATGTTTCAACGGGTGAAGTATCCCTTTAACTCAAACAGATTCAAGAAACAGCATATTCTCGATTTCCTCATGCCGGCACCCGGTGGCGGCCTGCTCGGCGCTGGGCTGGTTGCCCTCCCTGCGGGGGGGGGCGCTCGGCCCCTGCATCTGGCCTCCTGGCCTGCGTGGGGCCTCCTGCCCTCTCGGGGGTGGGGGGTTGGGCGGGGGATGGGCGGGTGGGGGGTGCTGGGGTACTGGGGGGTGCTGGGGTGGGGGGGGCTGGGTGTTAGGTGATGGGTTTGCCCTCGTGCCCCACGCCGCCTGGGCCTGTCTTGGCGCGCTGGGTGTGGCGGTCGCTGCCCCCTCTTGTTCCCCGGGTCCGCGTGGCTCTCAGTGGCCCTGGTGGTTCTCTGGGGATACCTCCTGGGTGCTCCTGTGACCCGTGGGGGGGTGCGCGCTCTGCCCGCCTGGCCCTGCTGTGCTGTGATGGCTGCTCTAGGCTTTGGAGTTCATCACACTTGCATGTTGATCAGGGCTTACCAGCTCCTGTTGAGTCCCATTGTCGAGAAAAGTTGGGACCCTCCAGAATGTGCTGAGTCTCTCCCCAGAGACTCTACACTAAACACATGCCCTCTTTTCACCTGTATCCTCGGGCGGCCTACTCTATACTTTCAGGGCATCCACAATAATGGCGTCCGACACAGTTTCTTTTTGGGTCTGATTCTCTGTTTTTGTCTTGTCTTGTTTCTTTTTAGATGTGGAGCTGGTGGTTAGAAATAACACAGCACTCTTCGATTCTGATAGCACTGCCTGCCTAGTCCCTCCCCTGTTCGCCTTGTCTCGTCCTGTCCAGCCTTTGTTTCCCCCTCAGATCACTGCGGTGCAGCACTGCCCTCCCTGGCTCATAATAGGGAAATCTAATAAAGAATGTCAGCTTAGCTTCCAGAGAGGGCCGGTGATGGTCACGCACACGCACTAAATATGAAAATATTTGGCTGCAAGACTAAAATATGCCTCAATCTCGTAAAAAGTTGACACCCCGTTTGTGGTGTTAAACGATGAGAAAAAATGCAGACAAATAGGAAAAAAAAAAAAAAAAAGAAACAGCCTATAAATAAACATGCTCAGGAACGCATGGCAGGGGTAGTGGTTGGAGATTCTACAATTCACAATTCTACAATTCACTTAGCAGACGCTTTTATCCAAAGCGACGTACATCAGAGAGTAAGAACAACACAAGCAAGGATCGAGGAAAAATAAAGGAACAATGTCAGTAAGGACGAACGATCAGCTTTGAGTCCGATTGGACACACAGGTGCTGAAAGGCATTGCCCAGAGGCAAGGCACAACATGAACTGCCAGTCTGAGACTCTAATCAGTATATAAACCATCTTATACGTCGTCGTTTTCAAACACAAACAAAAACCATCATCATTACCATCATTACATCAATACTATCCAGATCATCATCATTAAGCTAAGTTAGTAGGTATTCCTGAAAGAGCTGGGTCTTTAGCTTTTTCTTAAAGGTACAGAGGGACTCTGCAGATCGAATGGAGTTTGGAAGTTCATTCCACCACCGGGGGGCGACAGAGGAGAAGAGTCTAGTCCTCGTCTTTGGACCCTGTTGTGAAGGTTGGATCAAACGCCTTTCATTGGCAGAGCGTAGTGGACGGGAGGGAGTGTAGACCTGAAATAGAGAGTCAAAGTAAGGAGGAGCCGTTTTTGTTGCTGTTTTGTAGGCGAGCAGCAGAGTTTTAAATTTAATGCGAGCAGTGACTGGGAGCCAGTGTAAGGAGATGAACAGCGGAGTGACATGAGCTCTTTTTGGAAGGTTGAAGACCAGTCGTGCTGCTGCGTTCTGTATCATCTGCAGAGGTTTGGTTGTGCATGTAGGAAGACCTGCCAGTAGGGAGTTGCAGTAGTCTATGCGTGATAGCACAAGAGCCTGTACCACAAGTTGTGTAGCATGTTCTGACAGGTAAGGTCTGATCTTCCTGATGTTGTACAGGGCAAAACGACATGATCGGGCAATCGAGGCTACTTGAACCTTGAAGGTTAGCTGGTCATCAATCATGACACCCAGGTTCCGGGCAGACTTTGTGGGCATGAGTTTGGTTGTTCCAAGTTGGATATTGATCTGTGGCTGCATAGAGGGACTGGCTGGGATGACAAGGAGCTCAGTCTTTGAAAGGTTGAGTTGAAGGTGCCGTTCATTCATCCATTTAGAGATATCGGTGAGGCATGACGAGACTCTAGCTGAGACTGTGACATCGTCTGGTGGGAATGACAGGAAGAGCTGGGTATCATCAGCATAGCAGTGGTATGAAAAGCCATGAGAGCGGATTATCGAACCAAGTGAGCTTGTGTATATGGAGAAGAGGAGGGGACCAAGCACTGACCCTTGAGGTACCCCTGTGGATAAGCTGTGGGCTTTGGACACTTCTCCCTTCCACGACACTCTAAAGGATCGCCCAGAGAGGTAGGACTCAAACCAGCAAAGGGCGGATCCTGAGATGCCAAGCTCAGAGAGCGTGGAAAGGAGGATTTGATGGTTGACTGTGTCAAAGGCAGCAGACAGATCTAAGAGTAGTAGAACTGATGACTGACCTGCCGCCCTGGCCGCCTGTAGCGATTCTGTTACTGAGAGTAGTGCAGTTTCAGTAGAGTGGCCCCGCTTAAAGCCTGACTGATTTGGATCAAACAGATTGTTTTTAGACAGAAACTCCGAGACTTGCTTGAAGACTGTGCGCTCAAGTACTTTTGACAGAAAGGGCAGAAGAGAAACCGGTCTGTAGTTTTCAACCTGGGCTGGGTTCAGTGTGGGTTTTTTGAGCAGAGGGGTGACCCGAGCTTGCTTGAATGCTGTGGGGAACACACCCATTGACATAGAGGAGTTGATGATATGCTGAAGTGCATCAATAAGCGGAGAGGAGATGGTCTGCAAGATCTGATAGATCTACAGCTTTGGCTGCAATGACCAATCCAGCAGGACATTTAGTGGATGTAACAACTCTGTCCACCAGAGGCCACCATTTAGGCAGCATGGAGAGAATTCACATGAATAAACAAACAAACATCAAACTCACAAACATGGGCAGGTCCTGAGTGTCTCTGATAGTCGCTTTCATCATGGCCACCACATGCTCGTGTGTAATCACCTCCTGAAAGAGTTGCACAACACACATGTTATGTGTGTATATAAACATGTTACACAGTGTGTAGAGTATATAAACGTGTCACAGCTTACATGCAGAATGGAGCGCACGTTGCTCGATGTTAGGTTATGCTGTTTGGACTTCATGTCTAGGTCAATGTCTAGTCGTCCCATTTCATCTTCACTGTCATCACTGGTCTCCATGGTGACCAACATCGCACCACCTGAGCAAAGAAAGACATTATTTCATGTTAAAACATTTGGCTCCATCACCCCTAGGGACACACCTTTCACCATTTAGAAACATCTATGATATTTATGAGGGTGTCACATTTTATTGATATACCATTTTTAGTTTCAACCCTTGAAATCTAAACCAGAATCTGTGATTCTCTCAGTATTTTATCTCTGCTTCCTGTCTTCCTGCACACACGTGAAAGACAACAAAACACTAGAGAGACGACAAGAATAGCTTAGCTGTTAGCTGGTGAGTCACTTCTGAGGTGAAAGACAAACAGTAGCATGAGCCAGGTTATGACAAAGTATGAGGGTTAGGGGGACCTGTCCAAAGTATGAGGGTTAGGGGGACCTGTCCAAAGTATGAGGGTTAGGGGGACCTGTCCAAAGTATATTAACCAAACTTTAGCTCAAACATACAGTTACAGTGTGTTCATGTGTGTCACCTGAGACGGGTTTTCTCTCCTCATCATGTCCGTCCTCAGTCAAACTTCCTGTATGGGACTTCCTGTTCCGTCTTAAGGCGTTGGTCTCGGCCTCCAGTCTCACAGATTTAGACTCCAGAAAACAAATGTCATCTTCTGCAGGACGCCGCCTCACGGTTTGCTGAACACAGAGAGAACCGATCAATGCAACAAGTCATCGAGACAACAAGAGGTTCGCCAACATAACCTGCTCCAGAGCAGGTTAGGTGTGAAGCTAAGTTACCGTGGCGACCTTCGTAGGATTGAAAACCCAGGCTTAACCCTGAAGTTACCTCGCTAACTCCAAATCCTGCGAGTTCCACATACCCTAACCCTCTTTGGGTGATCTGGCTTCACTAACCATAACATAAGAGATCGTGCTGAACAGTCCTACGAAGCTGGTTATCAACCTGAGAGGTAAACCCAGAGTTTCAGAGAGCGCGTTCACATAAAAGGGGCGGAGTTAGCTTAATATAACCTATCACAGTCATCACTGAGTCTGCTGTCAGCAGATCGTCATATCTAACAAACTCTGAACAAACTATCTGAATAATATGAAGAAGTTGAAGACAAACAGGCTCCCAGAGACTAAAGTTACACCGCTGCAGGAACAAATGCAGGAAGGACAACTGGCAGAAACATCAGAGAGTATTAATGTCCAAACTACGGCTTCTTCTATTTGTTCCATCGTTAGTTGACCTTTGAACTGAGCATAATAACTCCTGTTTCTTCTCTGAACTGAATGTGTTGCTCTGACTCTTTCATGTGGAGAGTAGAACAGTTTGAGAAGTTCTATTTCAGCTGCAGCTCTGAGCATCACAAACAGAGCGGCATGGAGACACTAAACATTCATATGAAGATATCATTCAAAGACAGAAGAAGCTCTTCATCATTTAACATCTTCAAAACAACTCAAAGGCTCCGGGGCTTTTTCACTCTCTGTTGAAGGATGAAGGATATCAGTAACAAACAATCATTACCTTTAAGGACTATAATGTTAAATCATACGGGACACATGAAGGGTCCTCCCCCCTCTCCATCAGCTCACAGAGCTCCACCATCAAGAGATCTGATTGGTCAGTGGGCGGAGATTTTCACAGGTTGATCTCTGATCTCCAACATAACCTGGAGCAGGTTAGGCGTGCAGCGTAAGTTACCGTGGTGATATACCCAGGTAAGAAGTGAACGACCCTCGTAGGACTTAACCCTGGGTTAACCCTGAAATGACCTCGCTAACCCCAAATCCTGCTTCGTAGTACAGACCCCAGGTCATTGTGGCAACAAGTCATCAAGACAACAAGTCATTGTGACAACAACCCAAAAATTACCCGGGTAAACTGATCACGGTTAACCAACGACAGTGAGTTACATGGACTTGAGTATCCCGGTTTTGTATGTGTGCATGTAAACATCATATCCTGATTTCAGAAACCGGGATACGCCCTTATCCTGGTTTT
>JAJGRF010000046.1:0-17505 GCA_020745685.1 Tautogolabrus adspersus | reverse complement strand
GCGCCCTCATCAGTTATTCCCAGAACAAGCCTGTCCCTTATGAGGTCATCTTTTAAAGCTCCATATTCACATGTGGCAGCTTTCTCTCTCAGTCTTGTGACAAAAGCATCCACTGACTCCCCATCCTCTTGTTTAAGGTTTCCAAAAACATACCTCTCAAAGATCACATTTTTGCTGGGTGTGAAGTATTGCCCCAGTTTGTCGAGTATCGCACCTGCGTCTTTCTGCTCTTCCTCCGTGAGTCCCAGATTGTGCTTGTAAACATGGTGGCAATCCTTCCCCATTAGCCTCCTGAGCGTTGCTGCCTGCACCGGCTTCTCTGCCTTGTCGATCCTGGTCGCAAGCAGATAATCCTCAAACTCTGAACGAAAGCTAGCCCAGTGGCAGTGAAGATCCCCAGTCATCTTCATGGGCTCCGGTGGCGGAATGTTTGAAGCCATCTTCCCCACGCGGCGCTAACGCTAACAGGCTAACTGAAACTTCTAACTATGTCTAGCAAAACCAATAAACGCACGCTGTAACATTAACAGGCAACTTAGGATGTTCTCTGGGTTCCAAAACCACTTCTGACACCATGTTGCAAGTGTATGTGCATGGAAGAATACACGGAGTCAGGCTGAGTCTCTTAGTCGCATGTATTGAGCTCGTTGTCACATAACAAGACTGGCACGTGTTGACTGCCCGAGTCCATACACACACAAGCCCACTAGGGGGAGCTGTCGGCTTGCATAACATTACCCTACAACAAACGGCACCAAGTGTAACCGGTGGAATTCTGCGTTGTGTAAATTGATGCTGTGACACCGGGATTCTTTTTCATCACTTTTAATCTGGCAAAAGATAAAGCACAGACAAAACTCTGTTTTCACTTCTGAGTCCACTCCAGATCCTACACAGATTAAATAAAAGTATGTTATGTATGTTAGTTGTTGTAAGCAGGTTTTGAATAAGCTCCAGCTTGTTCAATTCTACAATTCTACAATTCTACAATTCACTTAGCAGACGCTTTTATCCAAAGCGACGTACATCAGAGAGTAAGAACAACACAAGCAAGGATCAAGGAAAAATAAAGGAACAATGTCAGTAAGGAAGAACGATCAGCTTTGAGTCCGATTGGACACACAGGTGCTGAAAGGCATTGCCCAGAGGCAAGGCACAACATGAACTGCCAGTCTGAGACTCTAATCAGTATATAACCATCTTATACTTCGTCGTTTTCAAACAAAAAACAAAAAAACAAAAACCATCATCATTACCATCGTTACATCAATACTATCCAGATCATCATCATCAAGCTAAGTTAGTAGGTATTCCTGAAAGAGCTGGGTCTTTAGCTTTTTCTTAAAGGTACAGAGGGACTCTGCAGATCGAATGGCGTTTGGAAGTTCATTCCACCACCGGGGGGGCGACAGAGGAGAAGAGTCTAGTCCTCGTCTTTGGACCCTGTTGTGAAGGTTGGATCAAACGCCTTTCATTGGCAGAGCGTAGTGGACGGGAGGGAGTGTAGACCTGAAATAGAGAGTCAAAGTAAGGAGGAGCCGTTATTGTTGCTGTTTTGTAGGCGAGCAGCAGAGTTTTAAATTTAATGCGAGCAGTGACTGGGAGCCAGTGTAAGGAGATGAACAGCGGAGTGACATGAGCTCTTTCTGGAAGGTTGAAGACCAGTCGTGCTGCTGCGTTCTGTATCATCTGCAGAGGTTTGGTTGTGCATGTAGGAAGACCTGCCAGTAGAGAGTTGCAGTAGTCTATGCGTGATAGCACAAGAGCCTGTAACACAAGTTGTGTAGCATGTTCTGACAGGTAAGGTCTGATCTTCCTGATGTTGTACAGGGCAAAACGACATGATCGGGCAATCGAGGCTACTTGAACCTTGAAGGTTAGCTGGTCATCAATCATGACACCCAGGTTCCGTGCAGACTTTGTGGGCATGAGTTTGGTTGTTCCAAGTTGGATATTGATCTGTGGCTGCATAGAGGGACTGGCTGGGATGACAAGGAGCTCAGTCTTTGAAAGGTTGAGTTGAAGGTGCCGTTCATTCATCCATTTAGAGATATCGGTGAGGCATGACGAGACTCTAGCTGAGACTGTGACATCGTCTGGTGGAAATGACAAGAGCTGGGTATCGTCAGCATAGCAGTGGTATGAAAAGCCATGAGAGCGGATTATCGAACCAAGTGAGCTTGTGTATATGGAGAAGAGGAGGGGACCGAGCACTGACCCTTGAGGTACCCCTGTGGATAAGCTGTGGGCTTTGGACACTTCTCCCTTCCACGACACTCTAAAGGATCGCCCAGAGAGGTAGGACTCAAACCAGCAAAGGGCGGATCCTGAGATGCCAAGCTCAGAGAGCGTGGAAAGGAGGATTTGATGGTTGACTGTGTCAAAGGCAGCAGACAGATCTAAGAGTAGTAGAACTGATGACTGACCTGCCGCCCTGGCCGCCTTTAGCGATTCTGTTACTGAGAGTAGGGCAGTTTCAGTAGAGTGGCCCCGCTTAAAGCCTGACTGATTTGGATCAAACAGATTGTTTTTAGACAGAAACTCCGAGACTTGCTTGAAGACTGTGCGCTCAAGTACTTTTGACAGAAAGGGCAGAAGAGAAAACGGTCTGTAGTGTTCAACCTGGGCTGGGTTCAGTGTGGGTTTTTTGAGCAGAGGGGTGACCCGAGCTTGCTGAATGCTGTGGGGAACACACCCGTTGACATAGAGGAGTTGATGATATGCTGAAGTGCATCAATAAGCGGAGAGGAGATGGTCTGCAAGAGGCTTGATGGTATCGGGTCCAAAGGACAGGTAGTTGGCCGAGAGTCTAGCACAAGCTTAGAGACGTCTTCCTCAGTCAGAGAGGAGAATGAGTCGAATGAGGCACTTTGGGTCGGTGCTTTTGGGCTGAGTTGGTCAGGCTCAGAAAACTGGTTACTGATGGTTGCAACCTTTTCAGTAAAGTACGAGGCAAACATGTCGGGTGTCAACAGATCGGAGGGTGGAGGAGGAGGAGGTTGAAGCAGTGAGTTAAAAGCAGAAAACATTTTTCTTGTATCTGTGGCATTGCATATCTTGTTCTGATAATATGTTGTCTTGGCCGTTTTTAGGCTGGAGGAGAATGAGACAAGTCTTTGCTTATAGTCATTGAGGTCAATGGATTGTTTTGATTTTCGCCATTTTCTCTCTGCTGCCCTCAGCCCTGCTCTTTGCTCTCTTATGACTTCAGTGAGCCAGGGACTAGGCTGGTTTTTGCGAGCGGGCTTGGACACCAGAAGGCAGAGTTTGTTCAGAGATGAGGCTAGAGTGGAGCATAGTGTGTCTGTAGCCTCATCTGGAGAGAGTGCAGTAAATACCTCGTGGGCAGGCATGGCAGCCAAGACCTCGTTGGACAGCTGGATTGGCTTGAGCGAACGCATATTTTGGTGGTATGACACCATTTGAGGTTGTGCCAGAGGAAGTTCGGGTAAGGATATTGAGAATTGAATAAAGAAGTGGTCTGATAAGTGTAGAGGGGTGACAGTCAGGTTTGCTGTCGAGCAGTTCTGGGTCAGAATTAAATCAAGGGTGTTGCCAGCTTTATGGGTAGGAGGAGTCGGGACCAGTGTGAGGTCGAAAGAGGACAACAAAGCAAGAAAGTCGGTTGCCTGGGCTTTATCTGTGTGTATATTCATGTCTCCCATTACAATAAGTGGTGTTCCATCATCAGGGATTTCTGAGAGTAGCATGTCTAGTTCCACAACAAAATCATTCAGATTACACCCTGGTGGGCGGTAGATGATAGCAATGTACATTTTAGTAGGAGCAGTAACCATGATTGTGTGATATTCAAGTGAGGAATGGTTGCTCAGTGGGAGGAGTTTATTGAATTTCCAGGTATTAGAAAGTAGGATACCTGTTCCACCTCCGCGTCCAACAGAGCGGGGTGTGTGTGAGAACACTGTCAACGGAGAGAGCAGCTGGTGTGGCTGTGTTTTCTGGGCGGATCCAGGTTTCAGTGAGGGCAAGTGCCTGAATGTCTGACATTTTTGCAAGTGCTTGAATGAATTCAGTTTTATTCGCAGCAGATTGACAGTTCCAGAGGCCAAAGGTGAATGAAGGTTGTGGAGAAGAGGCTTTCTTAATGAGGGACAAGTTGTCAGGATTGCGTTTTCTATGACAAATGTGTCTTTTTCTGTTCCCATGAATGACAGAGATTTCTTTGTAGCACATGTTGTGTTTTTTGTAGAGGACAACAAGCTATAGGCAAAGCGTTAGTAGTGGCAAAGCAAGTCGTGGATGCCCAGGTACAGTGGAAAAGCTGAAGCGTTAGACGCTTCAATCAACAGAGGGTGTGACCCGCGTCAACTGCCTCTCCTGTTGGTGCTCAGAGAATGAAACTCAAGTGCTCAGATTTGTGAAATCCCGCCCCAGATTTCTAGTTTGCAATCAACAGAGGGTGTGACACACGTCAACTGCCTCTCCTGTTGGTGCTCAGAGAATGAAACTCAAGTACTCAGCCCTGAACAAAGCCTAACAACGACCCACTATCAATATCTACTCAAAGCAAGTTTCAGTTCACTCACCTAGCTGACAATTCTATCCTAGTTTTCAGATCAGAGCTTGTTCTGCTGGTAGTTTCAGATTCAGACTCTTTTAAGGTTGGATTTTAGTGAAATCCCGCCCCTGATTTCAAGTTAGCAATCAACAGAGGGTGTGACCCGCGTCAACTGCCTCTCCTGTTGGTGCTCAGAGAATGAAACTCAAGTGCTCAGATTTGTGAAATCCCGCCCCAGATTTCTAGTTTGCAATCAACAGAGGGTGTGACCCGCGTCAACTGCCTCTCCTGTTGGTGCTCAGAGAATGAAACTCAAGTACTCAGTCTGAACAAAGCCTAACAACGACCCACTATCAATATCTACTCAAAGCAAGTTTCAGTTCATTCACCTAGCTGACAATTCTATCCTAGTTTTCAGACCAGAGCTTGTTCAGAATGCTGCAGCCAGAATACTAACAAGAACCAAAAGGTTTTGAACACATCACTCCTGTTTTAATCTCCCTTCACTGGCTCCCTATAAAGCAAAGAATTGATTTTAAAATACTTTTAACTGTCTTCAAATCCTTGAATGGCTTAGCCCCTTCCTACATTACCGAGATGCTCACTCAATACACACCGGACAGATCCCTGAGATCTTCAAATAAAGGACTCCTCACGGTACCAAGAATTCACTCTAGATCAGCCTATGGTGCCTTCAGTCACTACGCCCCCATGTCTGGAATTCCATACCACATGATCTTAGGTCTGCTACAACTGTTTGTTCTTTTAAAAGTAAGCTAAAAACATATCTGTTTGCACAAGCTTTTAGCTAGATTTTAATTATTTTAGAATGTTAACTTTGTATATTTTATTTTTTGTCTTAAACCTCTGTTTTATATGTAATACCTTCTAATCTCATATGCTCTTACATTATGTCATTGTTGTGTATCTTTGTTATTTCTCTGTTTCAAAGCACATTGAGTCTACGCCTGTCGTATGAAATGTGCTATATAAATAAACTTGACTTGACTTTACTTAATGCGCGTGCACGTAAACTAGCTTTAATAGCTGTGCACGGCAAGCTAGGCTCCTTGGCAAATAAAATAACAATAAATTCAGGATATTTCAATTAAATCAATATACCAACAGCTAACAAAAGACTGTAAAACATTCTGAAGAACATAAATATACACAAAATAATACAATAATTAAAGGATGGAGGGCGATAAAAACTTAGGCAAAACAATGGACACCCACCTCTCCCAAAGGCAATTGTACAAAAGGGCAGAGGGGAGGCGGCAAAACAAATACATAATAATAACCAAAGAAGAAGAAAACAAAGGAAGAAGGGGCTGCGGACTACAAAATAAGACTTAACAGACAATTGCCAGGTAATTTTGTGTAATTATAAAAACAAACAGTGAAATATGCACCAGCACATTTGACCCTGTTACATAGACATGTGGAGAAGGTTTCACCCGCTTCAGAAGGAATATACATGTTACTCAGGGAGACATTGTGTTTCTAACAGACTACACTACTTCTTCTGCTTTCTAAACCACGTCACATTGGAGAAAAGCTGCACTATTGCTTCAATAAATATGTCCCATCATGCAGCGCTCTCACTCACTGGAACATTCAAAACTAGGAAACGTCAAAGTGTTTGGAGATGAAACAAGTGGCTTTGACAGGATAAGACATTTGTAGAAACATGTCAAGAGATACTGACTGAATATATAGAAATAAAGCACACAGAGGATATAGATCACATTATATTATGGGGAGGAGCTAAAGCAGTCATGAGGGCTCATATCATTTCATATTCTTCAGTGAAAAAAAGGCCAGAGAAACACAACAACAACAGTTCTCAGAGCAAATCAAAGTAATGGAGGAGAAACACAGGAAGACAGATAGCAGTGAAGATGAAATGAGATGAAAGGAAAAGCGTCTTGAATGAGATCAAATACGCACATTGGAGATGGATAGATTCATGAGGTTTACACAACAGGAAAGTCCCCATGGTGGAGCAACATCTCTAAACATGTTGGCCTCTAAACTTCAAGACAAATGAAGAAAGCTTCTATTACCAAATGAAGATCAGATCAGAAACAATAAGTGAGAAAGAAGAGATTGTAAATGAAAGCGTATAAATGAAGTCAAAGTGGATAGAAATCAAATGAAGACATATCTGAGTAACCTACCAAGAGTACTACAGGAAACAAATACTAAAGTGAGCACATCAATGACTGTTCAAAAGAAAAGGCTGGGAGAACTCAAAACATCAAGGCAACTTGATGCAATAGCTTTTTGACTTTTCTCAACTTTTCACTGAGTTGTTGACAAAACTCAGAGGATCAAGTTCAGACACGAGTTCTGTCAACGTGGGTTTTCTTGTTCACCTATTTATGATCTTCTAGTCAGGACAACAATAACATTCTTGCTCCAATGCCATGTATTTGTACCTTCAATAGATGCAGATATTGTAATAGAATAAACCTCCTCATTCAGTGGATCAAACTTTAGTACTACTCGTTGACTTGTTTTATTCCTCATGTGAACTTTAACTGTCAGTGTACACACTGCCTAGATACTGTAGTTAACTACAGTTCAGAGGTATTCATACTTTAGACTTTCAAATGTTTTAGATTGGGCCCGACGGTAAGTTTCATCCAAAGAGCAGCTGGTCCAAATAAAAGAGTCATGCTTAACAAAGCAGACAGTCTCCACACATCCAGACTATCAGCTACACGCAGAAGAATTTAGAGGGGCTCAGATTCACTAAATGGCATTTTTCTAAATCATTCAATATGTGAATGTCTGGAAGTAGGCCTACTCCTTTTCATCACTGTGTTCAGTTGTCATAGATACACATGTGAATATCTGTCTTTGTTTGAACATCATCACTTTTTGAGAAGAGGATGTGTTTCCTGTCCTCTCCTGGAAGTTTAGCATGACCGTCTCTGTCTGAGGGGCTGAAATGGTTTCCCCCTCATTTCAAACAAATGTTTAATTGGAGCAACAACTAATGACTTCCTGCATACTAGAGACTTTTCTATGCACCATGTGTTTGCTGAGTAGTTGAATAGATCTTGATGAATGACACAATGCTCCTCATTCTCAGTGGATTTCTTCCCTCAGTGAACATTTCCTGATGACTTCATGTTCTTGGTCTCAGTCTGTAGTCATCTTCAGTACAGCATGATGTTCCTTTTGTTGCTCCCATGGTTCCTACACTCTGTGTTGAATTGATAGTGATGCCTTTGTTGTTATACTAATCATACTAAGAACCTCAGCTACTGGCTGATTTCCAATCCACAATGTTGTTTCGAGCACAGGGACTCAGTCAACACACTTTAGTAGAAAGAACATATTGTCATTGGCTGACATGCACACGTACAGAGCACTGTTTCTTTGCTGATGGTGTGCTTACACTGTAGGATGGTTTCCATAAAGGCTGCTCTCTTCTGTCATGCCTTCAGACAACTGTGATCATGAATGAATGAATGTTCAACAAACAGAATGAGATGATATCAAGGTGACTTCAGGGTTCTCTCTTTCTTTTCCATTTGGATTTAAAGCAGTAGTTCTTCATTTGGGCAAATACATTTGACTTTGTGTTGACCTGTTTATCAAACTGACAGTTACAGCCAGAAGGTGATAAGCTAAGCTGTAACAAGCATTTTCTCCACATTCCTTTGTGGCTCACTAATATTTCCAGTTTCTCACTTTCCAGTCTCCACATTCCCCCTCATCAGACCTTCTGTTTTTCAGGCATTACCATCCTGTCCTTGAGTCCTAGAAGCTCCTCTTTCTTCCTCTGCTCAAAGTGGACATGGATCAAAGTCTGAAGCTCCACAAGATCTTTCTCCATCCTTTTCCTGTGGATATCCTGACAGGGAGCAGCAGATACACAGATCAAGATCATGTGATGTTATTTGAACTCTTGTTTTCTATGATTTTTCCATTGACAACAACCCTGAAGGTACATCCATCAAAGTCCAGCCTCTCCCCCTCAGGGATTTTAGGCTCTTCAAGCTGTGTGACCAATGGCCTGTTAGAAACACATGAAGGAACATCAAAATGAAGTGAGCTTTATTTGTAGTGTTTGATTGATCAGATCATCGTGAATCGTCTTTCATTTGTCAAATTGAACAATATGTTTAGTGTTTTGTATTCTTGTATTTGGGGCGTTCTTCTTCAACGTGACAGCCAACACAGCAACAACAAAGTGAATGGTGGGTGGGTTACTTAAAGGTGGGCTTTAAAAACACAACAGTTAACGCTACTGTTATCTGGACCGGCAGCAAAGGTTACACAGGCTAGGAAGCACTGGGTAGCCTCAAATAAATCTGTGAATGATGACAGGACTAACTTTTAGCGTCTTACTCAACAGCTCGTTTATTGTCTGAACTGCGCATGTGCAGGACTCTGTATTAAAGTCTCTCTAGGGAATCCACAGTGGCATAATAGCGCCATCTACTGGCTAAACTGAATACTACCATGTGAAGATATATGTCATTTGAATTAGAATAGTTCATTCAATAAGAAATAGGGGGGTGCCTGTTTAAATAAAACAACTGTATATGTAGCATAGTCAACCTACTACACTAGCATATCAAAGTGGTTCAATGATCCAGGAAGCACATTTGCATGAAGCTTAAATACATAAGATAACCCTCAGTTAATGAGCACGCTTCACATCCAAGCTTCTCTTACTCTCTCACCTATAATTACATTCAAGTCACTGATCATTCATAGCAAGTAGCATCCAATGTTGATGATGACTTCTTCTCAGCAACAATGAATTACACCAAAGCTGCAGGAGTTGTACAAATGAGCCTTGACAATGATCAGTGAAGGGAATATAGTCTGAACACCTTTTGAACGCTGATTCCAGCATTCCACCAGTAGATGGCGCCCAACACCCAGATACAAATAGTGTTGCCTAGCAACAGGACTTCAACTTTCTGTACAGACGCTGGCTCAAAAAGGTGAGTGAGTTGACTTTTCTTACTATCACGTTTGTTTCCGTTGATAGTATTTGGTGTCAGTGAATGTCCTGTTAAAGACAGGTTTAATACGTATCAATAAGAACATATCACATTTAACTAAACATATAAGTCCTTTTTTTTCCTACGTCATCCGGGGCGGCTGTAACCCGGCGGGTAGCGTGAGGCTCTCTAAACCCAAGGGTCGAGAGTTCGAGCCCAAGCCAGCTGTAACCCTACGGCCGAAGTGTCCTTGAGCAAGACACTGTACCCCAAGCACGCTTAGTTTCTCTTTTTAGTTGGTGCTTCTTAGTTGCAGCTACTGCAGGAATCTCGTGGAGGGCCAGCCGCGGATAGTCGTAGAGGAGAAATCAGTGATCCGGAGGTGTTTCAGGATGGAGCGGGATCGAATCCGGCTCTACCCAAACAAAATGTCCAATATTCAGCCTGGAATAATTCCCTACATTGTACATGTATGATGTAAGACGGTTAAAGTGAAATGCATCCACTGAATGTGGAAGAGATCATGAGGAAAGATAGGAAGATAAGACAACAATAATGTTATTATTAAATGTAATAATGATAATAAACTATGTCTTGTCTATAAACAAATTCATGCTTCAAATATTTCATAAAGTGACTCACATCTTTTCCATAATCAGAAATACTTTATTAATCCCCGGGGGGAAACTCGGGTAACTCATAAGTAGCTGTTGCCCTCTAAATAATTATAAGACACAAATATCCCCAAATACTGCTGCAGTGTTATTTATTAAATGACTATATCAAGTCCAATACTTTACAGCTCAGTTTGAAAATACCTCAAAACTATTGAAAGTCCTGTAAATGAAAATGACCTGAAATGTACAAGAACAGTCCCTGAGTAAAGTTAGTGAGTTTCTTTTCAGTTCCAATATCAAGAAAAGACAGTAAAACAGAAATGCCTTGACAACATTTTATTATACACAATGAGAAACACTACTAAACAAATGACAGAATCCTTGTGCTGAAAAGGCCTCAGGTGTTTTTAACTCAATAAATGTTTGTGCATTGATGTATCTTTAAGTATGAGGTGTACACAGTGTAAACATGTGTATGTGTTCTGTAGTGATGTTGTTATTTTATCTTATAACTGTATATTGTTAAAGTTTGTTTAGATATGCTGTCTGGACATGGCAGACATGCCGGATTCAAGAGAGACACGTCACAAACACGGGGACAGCAGAAGACATTGGAACAGTAAGTTAGAGTCGATATGCACTTCAAATATTTTTGAGCTGACACATTTTGTGCCAAAATTGCAATACTGAAAAAAAACCCGTCTTATTGCAGGTTTTCCTGATATTGTGCAGCACTGGCTCTTCCTCCCCTGCACAATCAAGATAAAGGTACAGGACAACCAAAGGGCGGACAAACTGTACAGAGTACTGTACCCTCTGTTTACCCCACACCGCCAAAGACTGACTGCTCTTATTGCACATATTGAATCCTACAGGCTTTTATCCAACCAACTTTGTACAGTTAAGGTCACTTTTAATTCCCTTTCATGTATTTGCTCTTCCTTACTGAACTTTGATGCTGCATTGTGATGAAGAGTTGGAACACAACAACAATAAAGATCTATTATAAAACCCTTGCAGAATTCTGAATCTAAATCACAGAATCGAAGATGTATAAACAATAAATGTGAAACAGTCTATTTAGAGTTTGTAACTATAAACAGATTTACAATATCGGGGCAAAAGCAGTCACTTTTTCTTTCCAGTGACCCATCTGTCCCTTTCAGTGTCATAAAAGCCAGACTGCTGAAATTCAACCCAGGTCAATTCTTTGACCATGCCCTGTGCCCTGTACATGGAGAACACTCTGGAGGGGCAGTAAATGTACTTTCCCGGCACCCCTGGGAAGGATGTATGAATGTGAGGGCTGCTCGGACCCTGCTTTAGTGGCTGGTGACAGAACCTGCACAGACGACCTGTTGGCAGCTGCAGTGTTGACTTCCTCTTTGCCCTCTCCTCTGCCACCTTTCTCCATTCTGCCCCCCTCTGTTTGGCAGCATCCAGCTCCCGCTCAAAAGATGGAGAGGTGGCAAAGTCCTCAAAGGACATCCTGGGGTTTTTAAGGCCTTCATGTTCATAGGTCTTAAAAACCTTAGTGGAACAATACAAGTACTTCACAATTGGGGTCTGATAAAAGAAATGAACTGAAGAGCCATCCCCAAGATATCTGGACTTTGGCTGACCACAGGCTAAACAGTTCCTAGTCATCTTTTTCTGCTTCTGTTGTTGCTGCTGTTTCTCCAGGATCTCTGTCACAATCTTCTCTACCGTGGCACGGCTCAGTGACTTCTCCTGGGGAGGGGTCACAGGTGGAGGGTTGACAGCAGCTGGAGGAAGGATTGTGACAGGAACGCTGACTGTCTGGCTGCTTGTAGTCAAACTCTGCCATAGCTGCTGTGTTTCCCAAACTTTCGCTGGGCTGGTGTTGAGGGAGGAGCTGGTGTTTTTTCATTTCGCCAGATGTTTTACATATCTTGAGATATGCTGGCATGAGGTAGGATGGAGAAGGCTGTTGGGGTCAGTGCATGCCCTGTGCACCATGGCAGCATAGTCTGTGTCAACATGCTTCAACAGGTCCTTAGCTCCATGGTGCTTTATGAGGAGCCCATCGATGGCAGCTCTCATGGGCTCTGTCCACCGGCTGTGGTCCAGGACCAGAACCCAACCTCCTGTCTTAATGGGACCAGTGCGAGCGGCCCGGGGAGATGAGGATACAGGGAGCAGAGCAGGCCTTGGAAAGTCTAAAAAAACAAGTCGATCATTAGCACCTATACATATAAAAACAGGATATTTCAACTTTGGTTCAAAATCATAGCTTGGTAAAGTAAAGAGTTATTTTTTAAAACAAATTAACAGTTCAATGTGTTGCATTTTTATATTTGCCCATAGCTTTTATATTAAAATACAGTTGCTTAATCAAAATTCATGGACAATATATTAACACAATTCTCCTAAAATGAATTTCAACCAAAAAGTGAAGTCTGTTTTAAATCATGAGGTCAGGTGTGTGAGATGGAGAGTGTAGTTTGACTGACCTGTGTCCATCGAAGCCAGTGTTTCTGCTTTGACTGTGGCAGATGCGGGTGAAGGAAGTGGCCCGGACTGGGATAGGATCGGCACAGCTCCCACTGGATCCTCCAGGACGGCTCCACTTGTTTCCTGAATTGAGGCATTAAATAAAGAGATGAGTAAAGCAGTTTCTCTGTGAGTCAGTAATTGACTGTATGTTATTAATGAAGATCACCTGAGAGTCTGTGCCAGCTTCAGCAGTAGGACAAGGATGCACTTCATCCTGGACGGAGGACTGTAGCTGTGTCTCCATGGCTTCAGGAGCTGAAATGGTGTGCGGCTCCTTGTTCTTTTCAAAGCTCAGGACAACAGGACGGCAGCCTGGCTCCACATACTGCAGCCCAAACCTCTCCCCTGTGTCGCTGTTAGACACCTGAATGGCTGGATATTTTGCCTTTCCCGTCACATGTACAGAAGCTGTGTTCAGCTGGGCAATTAAAAGAGGGTCAAACACAGCAGGCAGCTCCACACCTGGCAGCTTCAGGTCCACCAGCCTCTGGAAGTTCCAGCGCGCCACTCCAGCCATGGCCTGGGCCTGAAACAGCTCACTGGAAACCCGGTTGCCCGTCACCCACTGGGCTTGGTGGAAGTGGAAGCCCTCCTGCTGCGATGTGCCTCTCACAGGGGTCCAAACAGGTACAGCAGCTCCCTCACCCTTGGTGTAATTGAGCTGCAAGGTGCCACCTTACCTGTATAGAATACCCTCCCCCACCTCTGGGTCACTCAGTTAGCCTCTCAGGATGTGGATGCGCTGAATCTTCCACACCTTCAGCATGGAGGCCTTGAAGAGATGAACATCATTTGTATCCTTTGCAAGGTAAAAGTGATGCATAACATCCTCAACTCTCTGCAGCAGCTCTCTGGACTGTGGCACCTTCGTCCTGCAGTGCTCTCTGATGTGCTGCTTGGTGGGATTAGCAGGAGAGAGTCCACAGAAAGTGTACGCGTCCTTGAGCTGTTGTAGGTCACCCTGGTCCACAACAAGAAATGCTGCAGACAGGAACTGGCAAAAGGAGCTGTACAGAGGATGGTGGTCAGAGACGCACTCTCTGGTGAAACGCCGCATGCAGTGAAACAAGTCCAACTTGACAGTGATGTCTTTGTTAAACTTGCTCCTTGATGCACAGGTGTTCACCAGGTTTCCTGAGGTTGCCTCTGTCACCACAGCCTCTGTTGTCCTCCAGCTGTCCCACAAGAAGTGCTCCTGAGCCTTAGAGTCCAGGACCTTAAAGGCGGCACAGCAGTCCCTAAAACATTGAAAAGAAAATGAAATGATGTTTGAATAAAAGTCTAACATATTTATATTATGTAATGCTTTTTCAATATATTTGGACTTATAGCAAGAGTCAGATTATACAATTAACCAAAAATCATGTTGTGATGGAAAACGTGTTCTTTATACCTGTCCACCCACTGGAAGTTGGCCTTCTCCACTCCCGCTGCAGCGTAGCGCTGAGATAGACCCTGATACATGGGATGAAGGGACCGATCACACTCCGACTGCAGCATCACCCAGCTCAGGATCATCCAGTTCTCATTCATGATGGCGTAGGAAGACATTGTGCCATATGAAAGCACCACCTTCCTTGCCACTTTGCGGGTATGATCTGACCTGAGTGCCTGTCCAAAGGTCCCCTGTAGCAGCAGAGTGAGTAGCTGCTCCTGCCGCTGATATTCACTAACCACGCAGTCGACCAGGTAGTGAGAAGAAACAGACACTCCACACCAGCCATCAGGATCAGAGTATCCACCGAAGGGAGCAGGAGTGTCTGTCTGTCTGAGGAGCCCAGTGATGGTCCTCTGGCCGTAGACTCCTGCCTCAGCATCCCTGATGTTCTGGACGCTTTGCAGGTAGGCCAGGTGAGCGCTCTCATATTTCAAATGGAGCGCCTCTGCCAGCTGTTTGGACATGTCCTCTGCTGATCTGCCGCTGCGCCTCAGTTCATCCATCACTGATCTACAAATGGCTTTTTTGAAGGTCAGGAAAGCTGGAACAATGTTACTGATGTGCTTAGGTAGCTTCTCCAGCCATTGGGGCTTGTCAGCATGCCAGTACTTCTTACAGGCCTTGCAGGTGAGTCGCGAGGCTAGGATGTAGTACTGACCGCTAGTTCCAATGATTACTCTTGGCCACCCAACACCAGAAGAAGCTACCTGGGGGTTGGAACAACCATGGAGACAAGGCAACACATAGTTGTTTCTCACTCTCTCCATGATGTGGTGCTCCGGCTTCCAGATGAAAAATGGATGCAGCTGAAAGTACTTGGGGGAAGGCAGCTCAAAGATTGAGTCTATGAGCTCAGGCTGAGGTGGATGACGCCACAGGGACAGCATGTTCATTGGAAGACGAACTGGACGCGACCCTGGCCACAGCCCCAGTGCTTCCAGCTCAGTTTTCATCCAGATTCTCTGCTGTTGGGAGCAGTTCCACTGCGCAACATCCTGATCATAGGCAGGTGCACTCAACTCAGGCTGCAGGACAGGAGGCTCTGGACATGGCAGAGCTGCAACACACAAACACAGTAAGATACTATAGTACAGTCTCAGTAAATAAATCAAATAAAAGAGAGGCTGCTATGGTTAAACTGTGTCAAAGAAATTCATACCTTCATCAAAGACGGTCTCTCCCTGTGCTTCGGCAGGAGCAAAACTCTCTGATGAGGGCTCTACAATGGTAAGAGACAAAGTGGTAAGACAGGTGATTTATAAGCATTGAAATGGACATGTGATTAAAAGTTTCCTTTTTCAAAGCATACAACACATTAAAGCATTTACCCTCAGAAAGCGATGAAACAGTAGTCACTCCAGACTCAGAAGGAGAGAGGTGTGAGACTGGCTCTCTGTGTGCTTAGGAAAAAAGATGAAACAAAAGTCATCACACAAGTCAGACAGTAGATACATATAGAGACAGACACATACACACACATATTACAGCCAAATGTAGTTTCAATTTGTCAAAATAAACAGATAGTTATGCGTGATAAACAGAAACTATAAGAAAATATCGTACTTTGTTTCACACTGGGCTCCTCAATCCCAAGTTGTGGGGCAATGGCAAGCAGCTGAGGAGGAACTGGCAACGGGACCTTTGCTGTGACTAAGTATTGAAAATAAGAGTGTCATTTCAATTCAACACAATCTGGATGTCCTTGTAGAAATGAGAAGTAAAACAATATAATTACCTTTCACAGAGGGAACATTTGCAGCAAGGTCACCGACCTGAGCAGATCTGGAAACAGTCGCTGATGGCTTACTCCTATGTGCTGTAAAAAAAACAATACTGTCATTTTCTTCACAAGTTCATTGTGTTTCTGCCTCTAAGTCTGTCTTTGCCTGTTTTCTCTGTTGCTTATTGTCGTTGTTACGTGCAGGCCTTGTCCTCTCCCCTCCTCCTTCTACCTGAGGCGCAGCTGAGATCAATCTGCGATCAGGGAGGAGGAGGGGGGATATAGAGGAGCACGGTGGGAGAGACAGGTTCTGTTTTAGATTCCTTCATTAAGATAAGTTATGGTTAGGTAGTTTAGGGGGAGGTGCAGAGAGCGACGGTGTAAAAGAGGTGATGGTTTCCGATACCACTCTTGAGACCTCAGTGATGTGTAAACCCTATTGACTGGTTTTTAGGATATGCAGACGCCACAGGTTGTCCGGTAAGAACATGAAAATGACAGTCTCACACACTCTCTCTTTGAGATGCCAATTCTCATGGACGCACAGAAACTAAAAAGATAAAGTTTGAAGTCCAGAGAACCGAGGTGAGGGGTGCAGTTGGCTTCTCTGTGTGATGCTTCACGGAGGTGTAATTAAGATGAAAAAAACGGACAGGGGTTTGAGGTCAGTGATAGGTGCAGAAGGGGGGCGTTGTTGATATGCATGGGGTGTTCAGGTGAAAATGGAGGGTTGGAATAAAGGGCGTCTTCACTGAAAACTACAGAAAGTGGGTGACCTTTTGCACAGCCGCCCCCAACTTTGTGTAGCAAAGTTGAACCAGGAGAAGGTCAGCTAGAGGAGTCGTTTGGGAGTGCTGGGAGTCTAATGAGTCGAGCAACTGGTCGAATGTATGTCTTATCCCTGACTTTGATCTGGGCTATTCGTACACTGCCATCAGCCCCAGGAAAGACTGCAGTAACCTTCCCAACCGGCCACAGGGCACGAGGGAGTTGCTGGTCAACGTCAAGGACGATGGTGTCGACAGTTAGATCATCCTTTTCCTGTTGCCATTTTGAGCGTGTCTGCAGGGATGGTAGATAGTTCCTGATGAAGTGAACCCAGAATTGATCAGACAAGACTTGACACTGCTTCCATCTGCGACGGCTGAGGAGCTCTGTGCTGGGGTAGACAACCTGAGGTGCCGACGAGTCAGGCCGCCCCATCAGCAGCATATTGGGAGTGATGGGATCTGGGTCTGCAATGTCGGATGAGGTGTAACCCAGGGGTTTGGAGTTGACAATGCCCTCCACTTCAATGAGTATTGTCCTCAAAACTTCCTCTGTGACACTCTGGGCTCCCAAGGTGGTGTGAAGAGCAGATTTAATGGAGCGAATCTCCCGCTCCCAGGAACCACCGAAGTGTGGTGCATGTGGGGGATTGAACCGGAAGTGAATCTGCTGACTGGCTAGTTGTGACTGCAGAGATGGGGTGAGGGAGTTGAAAGCCTCTTTGAGTTCAGCACTGCCTCCCTTGAAGTTCGTGCCTTGGTCCGATAATAGCTCGAATGGCTTCCCTCTTCTGGCAATGAAATGACGAAGTGCCAACAGAAACGAGTCGGTGTCCATACTGGCCAGCAGATCAAGGTGTACAGCATGGGTGGTTAGGCACTTGAAAATTATGCCCCAGCGCTTCTCGGTTCGCCGTCCAATCTTGATGAGGTAAGGCCCAAAGCAGTCCATACCCG
>JAJGRF010000045.1:0-17675 GCA_020745685.1 Tautogolabrus adspersus | reverse complement strand
TGTATTTTTGCACATGCTTTAACGTTTTAGCGTTTTAACACAATTCAATATGTAGGTGTATTAAATGCTTAAATAAGCTTCACTCTGCGAGAGGAGTTCGTTTTAACACAAGTAGGTGTACTAAATGCAAAAACATGCTGAAACATACACTACTGGGCGAGAAGAGATCGTTTTAACACAATTCAATATGTAGGTGAACTAAATGCAAAAACATGCTTTACTGGGCGAGAGGAGTTCGTTTTAATAACACAATTCAATATGTAGGTGTACTAAATGCAAAAACATGCTTTACTGGGCGAGAGGACTTCGTTTTAACACAAGTAGGTGAACTAAATGCAAAAAGATGCCTTACTGAGCGAGAGGAGTTCGTTTTAACAAAATTCAATATGTTGTTGTACTAAATGCAAAAAAAAACATGCTTTACTGGGCAGAAGTTCGTTTTAACACAAGTAGGTGTTCCAAATGCAAAAACATGTTTAAACATGCTTTAATGGGCGAGAGGACTTCGTTTTAACACAATTCAGTAAGTAGGTGTACTAAATGCAAAAACACCCTTTACTCGACGAGAGGAGTTGGTTTTAACACAAGTAGGTTAACTAAATGCATAAACATGCTTTACTGGGCGGGAGGAGTAGTTTTAACACAAGTAGGTTAACCAAATGCAAAAACATGTTTAAACATGCTTTACTGGGCTAGAGGACTTCGTTTTAACACAATTCAATATGTAGCTTCACTAAATGCAAAAACATGCTTTACTGGTCGAGAGGAGTTCGTTTTAACAAAATGTAATATGTAGCTCCAATAAATGCTAAAACATGCTTTACTGGGCGAGAGGTGTTCGTTTTAACACAAGTAGGTTAACTAAATGCAAAAACATGCTTTACTGGGCGAGAGGAGTTTGTTTTAACAAAATTCAATATATAGCTCTACTAAATTCAAAAACATGCTTTAATCGACTAGAGGAGTTCGTTTTAACAAAATTTAATATGTAGCTTCACTAAATGCAAAAACATGCTTTACTGGGCTAGAGGAGTTTGTTTTAACAAAATTCAATATATAGCTGTACTAAATGCAAAAACATGCTTAACTCGACTAGATGAGTTCGTTTTAACACAAATAGGTGTTCCAAATTCAAAATGCTTAAACATGCTTTACTGGGCGAGAGGAGTTCGTTTTGACACAAGTAGGTTAACTAAATGCAAAAACATGCTTTAACTGGGCTAGAGGAGTTCGTTTTAACACAAATAGGTGTTCCAAATTCAAAATGCTTAAACATGCTTTACTGGGCGAGAGGAGTTCGTTTTAATACAAGTAGGTTAATTAAATGCAAAAACATGCTTTACTGGGAGGAGAGGACTTCGTTTTTACACAATTCAATATGTAGCTTCACTAAATGCAAAAACATGCTTTACTGGGCGAGAGGACTTCGTTTTAACACAATTCAATATGTAGCTTCACTAAATGCAAAAACATGCTTTACTGGTCGAGAGGAGTTCGTTTTAAGACAAGTAGGTTAATTAAATGCAAAAACATGCTTCACTGGGAGGAGAGGACTTCTTTTTTACACAATTCAATATGTAGCTTCACTAAATGCAAAAACATGCTTTACTGGGCGAGAGGAGTTCGTTTTAACACAATTCATAATGTAGGTGTACTAAACGCAAAAACATGGTCCCCATTCATCGTTTTTCCATAAAAATTTCAGACATTTTTTTCATGATATTTTTCACAGGTCCACGGTCATCTTTTTTTCATGATAATTTCAGGCATTTTTTTCATGATATTTTACACAGGTCCACAATAATCTTTTTTTCATGAAAATTTGAGACTTTTTTTTAATGATATTTTCGACAGTTTTTCATGTTCTTTTCGACAGGTCCGCGGTCATTATATTTTTCATGAAATGACATGTCATCGTTTTTTCATGAAAAATTTTTCATGATATTTTTTCATGACTTTTTTTTATGATATTTTCGACATTTTTTATATGTTCTTTTTTGACAGGTCATGGTTTTTTCATGAAAATGACAACAGGTCCGCGGTCATAGTTTTTTCATGAAAATGACAACAGGTCCCCGGTCATTGTTTTTTCAAGAACATTTCAGACTTTTTTTTGATGATATTTCCGACAGGTCTGCGGTCATCGTTTTTTCATGAAAATTTCAGACTTTTTTTTGATGATATTTTCGACATGTCCGCGGTCATCTTATTTTATGAAAATTTCAGACATTTTTTTTTCATGATATTTTACACAGGTTTGCGGTGATGTTTTTTTCATGAAAATAACAACAGGTCCGCGGTCATCGTTTTTTCATGAAAATAACAACAGGTCCGCGGTCATCGTTTTTTCATGAAAATGACCACAGGTCCGCGGTCATCGTTTCTTCATGAAAATTTCAGACATTTTATTTTCATCATATTTTCGACGTCCACTGTCATGGTTTTTTCATGAAAATGTCAACAGGTCCGCGGTCATCATTTTTTCATGAAAATTTCAGAAAACATTGTTTCAAGATATTTTCGACAGGTCCGCGGTCATCGTTTCTTCATTAAAATTTCAGACATTTTTTTTTCATGATATTTTACACAGGTTTGCGGTAATGTTTTTTTAATGAAATTAACAACAGGTCCGCGGTTATAATTTTTCATCAAAATAACAACAGGTCGGCAGTCATCGTTTTTTAATGAAAATTTCAGACATTTTTTTCATGATATTTTACACAGGTCCGCGGTCATCGTTTTTTCATGAAAATGACAACAGGGCCACAATCATCGTTTTATCATGTACCTTTTAAACAGTACAAATTCACAACATTTTTTTTTTATAGTGGGGCTAGAGGCTAAGCGTTTCATGCAGCTACTGCAGCTGCTCCCAGGAGGAGTGGGAGAAGCCGAGTTTCCACGGACTTTGAATTTTTGCACATGCGTTAACGTTTTAGTGTTTTAACACAATTCAATATGTAGGTGTACTAAATGCAAAAACATGCTTTACTCGACGAGAGGAGTTCGTTTTACACAATTCAATATGTAGTTGTACTAAATGCAAAAACATGCTTTACTCGACGAGAGGAGTTCGTTTTAAGACAAGTAGGTGTACTAAATGCAAAAACATGCTTTACTCGACGAGAGGAGTTCGTTTTAACACAATTCCATATGTAGGTGAACTAAATGCAAAAACCTGCTTTAATGGGCGAGAGGAGTTCGTTTTAACACAATTAAATATGTAGGTGAACTAAATGCAAAAACATGCTTTACTCGACGAGAGGAGTTCGTTTTAACACAATTCCATATGTAGGTGTACTAAATGCAAAAACATGCTTTACTCGACGAGAGGAGTTCGTTTTAACACAATTCCATATGTAGGTGAACTAAATGCAAAAACCTGCTTTACTGGGCGAGAGGAGTTCGTTTTAACACAAGTAGGTGAACTAAATGCAAAAAGATGCCTTACTGAGCGAGAGGAGTTCGTTTTAACACAATTCAATATGTTGTTGTACTAAATGCAAAAAAAAACATGCTTTACTGGGCAGAAGTTCGTTTTAACACAAGTAGGTGCCAAAAACATGCTTTACTCGACGACAGGAGTTCGTTTTAACACAATTCAATATGTAGGTGTACTAAATGCAAAAACCTGCTTTACTAGGCGAGAGGAGTTCGTTTTAACACAATTCAATATGTAGGTGTACTAAATGCAAAAACATGCTTTACTCGACGAGAGAAGTTCGTTTTAACACAAGTAAGGTGAACTAAATTGCAAAAATATGCCTTAATGAGCGAGAGGAGTTCGTTTTAACATAATTCAATATGTAGGTGTACTAAATGCAAAATCATGCTTTTACCGGGCGAAAGGAGTTCGTTTTAACACAAGTAGGTGTACTAAATGCAAAAACATGCTTTACTCGACGAGAGGAGTTCGTTTTAACACAATTCCATATGTAGGTGAACTAAATGCAAAAACCTGCTTTAATGGGCGAGAGGAGTTCGTTTTAACACAATTAAATATGTAGGTGTACTAAATGCAAAATCATGCTTTTACTGGGCGAGACGAGTTCGTTTTAACACAAGTAGGTGAACTAAATGCAAAAAGATGCCTTACTGAGCGAGAGGAGTTCGTTTTAACACAATTCAATATGTTGTTGTACTAAATGCAAAAAAAAACATGCTTTACTGGGCAGAAGTTCGTTTTAACACAAGTAGGTGCCAAAAACATGCTTTACTCGACGAGAGGAGTTCGTTTTAACACAATTCAATATGTAGTTGTACTAAATGCAAAAAAACCATGTTTTACTCGACGAGAGGAGTTCGTTTTAAGACAAGTAGGTGTACTAAATGCAAAAACATGCTTTACTGGGCGAGAGGAGTTCGTTTTAACACAATTCAATATGTAGTTGTACTAAATGCAAAAAAAAACATGTTTTACTCGACGAGAGGAGTTCGTTTTAAGACAAGTAGGTGTACTAAATGCAAAAACATGCTTTACTGGGCG
The DNA here is from genome assembly GCA_020745685.1 of Tautogolabrus adspersus. Lineage (NCBI taxonomy): Eukaryota > Metazoa > Chordata > Actinopteri > Labriformes > Labridae > Tautogolabrus > Tautogolabrus adspersus. Next base: position 13,189 of record JAJGRF010000045.1, on the reverse strand, counting down.
AGAGGAGTTCGTTTTAACACAATTCAATATGTAGGTGTACTAATTGCAAAATCATGCTTTTACTGGGCGAGAGGAGTTCGTTTTAAGACAAGTAGGTGTACTAAATGCAAAAACATGCTTTACTGGGCGAGAGGAGTTCGTTTTAACACAATTCAATATGTAGGTGTACTAAATGCAAAATCATGCTTTTACTGGGCGAGAGGAGTTCGTTTTAAGACAAGTAGGTGAACTAAATTGCAAAAAGATGCCTTAGTGAGCGAGAGGAGTTCGTTTTAACACAATTCAATATGTAGGTGTACTAAATGCAAAAACCTGCTTTACTGAGCGAGAGGAGTTCGTTTTAATACAAGTAGGTGAACTAAATGCAAAAACCTGCTTTACTCGGCGAGAGGAGTTCGTTTTAACACAATTCAATATGTAGGTGAACTAAATGCAAAAACATGATTTACTCGACGAGAGGAGTTCGTTTTAACACAAGTAGGTGAACTAAATGCAAAAACATGCTTTACTGGGCGAGAGGAGTTCGTTTAATACAAGTAGGTGAACTAAATGCAAAAACCTGCTTTACTGGGCGAGAGGAGTTCGTTTTAACACAATTAAATATGTAGGTGTACTAAATGCAAAATCATGCTTTTACTGGGCGAGAGGAGTTCGTTTTAACACAAGTAGGTGAACTAAATGCAAAAACATGCTTTACTGGGCGAGAGGAGTTCGTTTTACACAATTCAATATGTTGTTGTACTAAATGCAAAAAAAAACATGTTTTACTCGACGAGAGGAGTTCGTTTTGTAGGTGTACTAAATGCAAAAACATGCTTTACTCGACGAGAGGAGTTCGTTTTAACACAATTCCATATGTAGTTGTACTAAATGCAAAAAAAAACATGTTTTACTCGACGAGAGGAGTTCGTTTTAACACAATTCAATATGTAGTTGTACTAAATGCAAAAAAAAACATGTTTTACTCGACGAGAGGAGTTCGTTTTAAGACAAGTAGGTGTACTAAATGCAAAAACATGCTTTACTCGACGAGAGGAGTTCGTTTTAACACAATTCCATATGTAGGTGTACTAAATGCAAAAACATGCTTTACTGGCGAGAGGAGTTCGTTTAATACAAGTAGGTGAACTAAATGCAAAAACCTGCTTTACTGGGCGAGAGGAGTTCGTTTTAACACAATTAGGTGTACTAAATGCAAAAACATGCTTTTACTCGACGAGAGGAGTTCGTTTTACACAATTCAATATGTAGTTGTACTAAATGCAAAAACATGCTTTACTCGACGAGAGGAGTTCGTTTTAAGACAAGTAGGTGTACTAAATGCAAAAACATGCTTTACTCGACGAGAGGAGTTCGTTTTAACACAATTCAATATGTAGTTGTACTAAATGCAAAAAAAACCATGTTTTACTCGACGAGAGGAGTTCGTTTTAAGACAAGTAGGTGTACTAAATGCAAAAACATGCTTTACTGGGCGAGAGGAGTTCGTTTTAACACAATTCAATATGTAGGTGTACTAATTGCAAAATCATGCTTTTACTGGGCGAGAGGAGTTCGTTTTAAGACAAGTAGGTGTACTAAATGCAAAAACATGCTTTACTGGGCGAGAGGAGTTCGTTTTAACACAATTCAATATGTAGGTGTACTAAATGCAAAATCATGCTTTTACTGGGCGAGAGGAGTTCGTTTTAAGACAAGTAGGTGAACTAAATTGCAAAAAGATGCCTTAGTGAGCGAGAGGAGTTCGTTTTAACACAATTCAATATGTAGGTGTACTAAATGCAAAAACCTGCTTTACTGAGCGAGAGGAGTTCGTTTAATACAAGTAGGTGAACTAAATGCAAAAAACCTGCTTTACTGGGCGAGAGGAGTTCGTTTTAACACAATTCAATATGTAGGTGAACTAAATGCAAAAACATGATTTACTCGACGAGAGGAGTTCGTTTTAACACAAGTAGGTGAACTAAATGCAAAAACATGCTTTACTGGGCGAGAGGAGTTCGTTTAATACAAGTAGGTGAACTAAATGCAAAAACCTGCTTTACTGGGCGAGAGGAGTTCGTTTTAACACAATTCAATATGTAGGTGTACTAAATGCAAAATCATGCTTTTACTGGGCGAGAGGAGTTCGTTTTAACACAAGTAGGTGAACTAAATGCAAAAAGATACCTTACTGAGCGAGAGGAGTTCGTTTTAACACAATTCAATATGTTGTTGTACTAAATGCAAAAAAAAACATGTTTTACTCGACGAGAGGAGTTCGTTTTAAGACAAGTAGGTGTACTAAATGCAAAAATATGCTTTACTCGACGAGAGGAGTTCGTTTTAACACAATTCCATATGTAGGTGTACTAAATGCAAAAAAAACCATGTTTTACTCGACGAGAGGAGTTCGTTTTAACACAATTCAATATGTAGTTGTACTAAATGCAAAAAAAAACATGTTTTACTCGACGAGAGGAGTTCGTTTTAAGACAAGTAGGTGTACTAAATGCAAAAACATGCTTTACTCGACGAGAGGAGTTCGTTTTAACACAATTCCATATGTAGGTGTACTAAATGCAAAAACATGCTTTACTGGGCGAGAGGAGTTCGTTTAATACAAGTAGGTGAACTAAATGCAAAAACCTGCTTTACTGGGCGAGAGGAGTTCGTTTTAACACAAGTAGGTGTACTAAATGCAAAAACATGCTTTTACTCGACGAGAGGAGTTCGTTTTACACAATTCAATATGTAGTTGTACTAAATGCAAAAACATGCTTTACTCGACGAGAGGAGTTCGTTTTAAGACAAGTAGGTGTACTAAATGCAAAAACATGCTTTACTCGACGAGAGGAGTTCGTTTTAACACAATTCCATATGTAGGTGTACTAAATGCAAAAACATGCTTTACTGGGCGAGAGGAGTTCGTTTAATACAAGTAGGTGAACTAAATGCAAAAACCTGCTTTACTGGGCGAGAGGAGTTCGTTTTAACACAATTAAATATGTAGGTGTACTAAATGCAAAATCATGCTTTTACTGGGCGAGAGGAGTTCGTTTTAACACAAGTAGGTGAACTAAATGCAAAAAGATGCCTTACTGAGCGAGAGGAGTTCGTTTTAACACAATTCAATATGTTGTTGTACTAAATGCAAAAAAAAAACATGCTTTACTGGGCAGAAGTTCGTTTTAACACAAGTAGGTGCCAAAAACATGCTTTACTCGACGAGAGGAGTTCGTTTTAACACAATTCAATATGTAGTTGTACTAAATGCAAAAAAAACCATGTTTTACTCGACGAGAGGAGTTCGTTTTAAGACAAGTAGGTGTACTAAATTGCAAAAACATGCTTTACTGGGCGAGAGGAGTTCGTTTTAACACAATTCAATATGTAGGTGTACTAAATGCAAAATCATGCTTTTACCGGGCGAGAGGAGTTCGTTTTAACACAAGTAGGTGAACTAAATGCAAAAAGATGCCTTACTGAGCGAGAGGAGTTCGTTTTAACACAATTCAATATGTAGGTGAACTAAATGCAAAAACATGATTTACTCGACGAGAGGAGTTCGTTTTAACACAAGTAGGTGAACTAAATGCAAAAACATGCTTTACTGGGCGAGAGGAGTTCGTTTAATACAAGTAGGTGAACTAAATGCAAAAACATGCCTTACTGAGCGAGAGGAGTTCGTTTTAACACAATTCAATATGTAGGTGAACTAAATGCAAAAACATGATTTACTCGACGAGAGGAGTTCGTTTTAACACAAGTAGGTGAACTAAATGCAAAAACATGCTTTACTGGGCGAGAGGAGTTCGTTTAATACAAGTAGGTGAACTAAATGCAAAAACATGATTTACTCGACGAGAGGAGTTCGTTTTAACACAAGTAGGTGTACTAAATGCAAAAACCATGCTTTACTGGGCGAGAGGAGTTCGTTTTAACACAAGTAGGTGTACTAAATGCAAAAACATGCTTTTACTCGACGAGAGGAGTTCGTTTTACACAATTCAATATGTAGTTGTACTAAATGCAAAAACATGCTTTACTCGACGAGAGGAGTTCGTTTTAAGACAAGTAGGTGTACTAAATGCAAAAACATACTTTACTCGACGAGAGGAGTTCGTTTTAACACAATTCCATATGTAGGTGTACTAAATGCAAAAACATGCTTTACTGGGCGAGAGGAGTTCGTTTAATACAAGTAGGTGAACTAAATGCAAAAACCTGCTTTACTGGGCGAGAGGAGTTCGTTTTAACACAATTAAATATGTAGGTGTACTAAATGCAAAATCATGCTTTTACTGGGCGAGAGGAGTTCGTTTTAACACAAGTAGGTGAACTAAATGCAAAAAGATGCCTTACTGAGCGAGAGGAGTTCGTTTTAACACAATTCAATATGTTGTTGTACTAAATGCAAAAAAAAACATGCTTTACTGGGCAGAAGTTCGTTTTAACACAAGTAGGTGCCAAAAACATGCTTTACTCGACGAGAGGAGTTCGTTTTAACACAATTCAATATGTAGTTGTACTAAATGCAAAAAAAACCATGTTTTACTCGACGAGAGGAGTTCGTTTTAAGACAAGTAGGTGTACTAAATTGCAAAATCATGCTTTTACCGGGCGAGAGGAGTTCGTTTTAACACAAGTAGGTGAACTAAATTGCAAAAAGATGCCTTAGTGAGCGAGAGGAGTTCGTTTTAACACAATTCAATATGTAGTTGTACTAAATGCAAAAAAAAACATGTTTTACTCGACGAGAGGAGTTCGTTTTAAGACAAGTAGGTGTACTAAATGCAAAAACATGCTTTACTGGGCGAGAGGAGTTCGTTTTAACACAATTCAATATGTAGGTGTACTAATTGCAAAATCATGCTTTTACTGGGCGAGAGGAGTTCGTTTTAAGACAAGTAGGTGTACTAAATGCAAAAACATGCTTTACTGGGCGAGAGGAGTTCGTTTTAACACAATTCAATATGTAGGTGTACTAAATGCAAAATCATGCTTTTACTCGACGAGAGGAGTTCGTTTTAAGACAAGTAGGTGAACTAAATTGCAAAAAGATGCCTTAGTGAGCGAGAGGAGTTCGTTTTAACACAATTCAATATGTAGGTGTACTAAATGCAAAAACCTGCTTTACTGAGCGAGAGGAGTTCGTTTAATACAAGTAGGTGAACTAAATGCAAAAACCTGCTTTACTGAGCGAGAGGAGTTCGTTTTAACACAATTCAATATGTAGGTGAACTAAATGCAAAAACATGATTTACTCGACGAGAGGAGTTCGTTTTAACACAAGTAGGTGAACTAAATGCAAAAACATGCTTTACTGGGCGAGAGGAGTTCGTTTAATACAAGTAGGTGAACTAAATGCAAAAACCTGCTTTACTGGGCGAGAGGAGTTCGTTTTAACACAATTAAATATGTAGGTGTACTAAATGCAAAATCATGCTTTTACTGGGCGAGAGGAGTTCGTTTTAACACAAGTAGGTGAACTAAATGCAAAAAGATACCTTACTGAGCGAGAGGAGTTCGTTTTAACACAATTCAATATGTTGTTGTACTAAATGCAAAAAAAAACATGTTTTACTCGACGAGAGGAGTTCGTTTTAAGACAAGTAGGTGTACTAAATGCAAAAATATGCTTTACTCGACGAGAGGAGTTCGTTTTAACACAATTCCATATGTAGGTGTACTAAATGCAAAAAAAACCATGTTTTACTCGACGAGAGGAGTTCGTTTTAACACAATTCAATATGTAGTTGTACTAAATGCAAAAAAAAACATGTTTTACTCGATGAGAGGAGTTCGTTTTATGACAAGTAGGTGTACTAAATGCAAAAACATGCTTTACTCGACGAGAGGAGTTCGTTTTAACACAATTCCATATGTAGGTGTACTAAATGCAAAAACATGCTTTACTGGGCGAGAGGAGTTCGTTTAATACAAGTAGGTGAACTAAATGCAAAAACCTGCTTTACTGGGCGAGAGGAGTTCGTTTTAACACAATTAGGTGTACTAAATGCAAAAACATGCTTTTACTCGACGAGAGGAGTTCGTTTTACACAATTCAATATGTAGTTGTACTAAATGCAAAAACATGCTTTACTCGACGAGAGGAGTTCGTTTTAAGACAAGTAGGTGTACTAAATGCAAAAACATGCTTTACTGGGCGAGAGGAGTTCGTTTTAACACAATTCAATATGTAGTTGTACTAAATGCAAAAAAAAACATGTTTTACTCGACGAGAGGAGTTCGTTTTAAGACAAGTAGGTGTACTAAATGCAAAAACATGCTTTACTGGGCGAGAGGAGTTCGTTTTAACACAATTCAATATGTAGGTGTACTAATTGCAAAATCATGCTTTTACTGGGCGAGAGGAGTTCGTTTTAAGACAAGTAGGTGTACTAAATGCAAAAACATGCTTTACTGGGCGAGAGGAGTTCGTTTTAACACAATTCAATATGTAGGTGTACTAAATGCAAAATCATGCTTTTACTGGGCGAGAGGAGTTCGTTTTAAGACAAGTAGGTGAACTAAATTGCAAAAAGATGCCTTAGTGAGCGAGAGGAGTTCGTTTTAACACAATTAAATATGTAGGTGTACTAAATGCAAAATCATGCTTTTACTGGGCGAGAGGAGTTCGTTTTAACACAAGTAGGTGAACTAAATGCAAAAAGATACCTTACTGAGCGAGAGGAGTTCGTTTTAACACAATTCAATATGTTGTTGTACTAAATGCAAAAAAAAACATGCTTTACTGGGCAGAAGTTCGTTTTAACACAAGTAGGTGCCAAAAACATGCTTTACTCGACGAGAGGAGTTCGTTTTAACACAATTCAATATGTAGTTGTACTAAATGCAAAAAAAACCATGTTTTACTCGACGAGAGGAGTTCGTTTTAAGACAAGTAGGTGTACTAAATTGCAAAATCATGCTTTTACCGGGCGAGAGGAGTTCGTTTTAACACAAGTAGGTGAACTAAATGCAAAAAGATGCCTTACTGAGCGAGAGGAGTTCGTTTTAACACAATTCAATATGTAGTTGTACTAAATGCAAAAAAAACCATGTTTTACTCGACGAGAGGAGTTCGTTTTAAGACAAGTAGGTGTACTAAATGCAAAAACATGCTTTACTGGGCGAGAGGAGTTCGTTTTAACACAATTCAATATGTAGGTGTACTAATTGCAAAATCATGCTTTTACTGGGCGAGAGGAGTTCGTTTTAAGACAAGTAGGTGTACTAAATGCAAAAACATGCTTTACTGGGCGAGAGGAGTTCGTTTTAACACAATTCAATATGTAGGTGTACTAAATGCAAAATCATGCTTTTACTGGGCGAGAGGAGTTCGTTTTAAGACAAGTAGGTGAACTAAATTGCAAAAAGATGCCTTAGTGAGCGAGAGGAGTTCGTTTTAACACAATTCAATATGTAGGTGTACTAAATGCAAAAACCTGCTTTACTGAGCGAGAGGAGTTCGTTTAATACAAGTAGGTGAACTAAATGCAAAAACCTGCTTTACTGGGCGAGAGGAGTTCGTTTTAACACAATTCAATATGTAGGTGAACTAAATGCAAAAACATGATTTACTCGACGAGAGGAGTTCGTTTTAACACAAGTAGGTGAACTAAATGCAAAAACATGCTTTACTGGGCGAGAGGAGTTCGTTTAATACAAGTAGGTGAACTAAATGCAAAAACCTGCTTTACTGGGCGAGAGGAGTTCGTTTTAACACAATTCAATATGTAGGTGTACTAAATGCAAAATCATGCTTTTACTGGGCGAGAGGAGTTCGTTTTAACACAAGTAGGTGAACTAAATGCAAAAAGATACCTTACTGAGCGAGAGGAGTTCGTTTTAACACAATTCAATATGTAGTTGTACTAAATGCAAAAAAAACCATGTTTTACTCGACGAGAGGAGTTCGTTTTAAGACAAGTAGGTGTACTAAATGCAAAAATATGCTTTACTCGACGAGAGGAGTTCGTTTTAACACAATTCCATATGTAGGTGTACTAAATGCAAAAAAAAACATGTTTTACTCGACGAGAGGAGTTCGTTTTAACACAATTCAATATGTAGTTGTACTAAATGCAAAAAAAAACATGTTTTACTCGATGAGAGGAGTTCGTTTTAAGACAAGTAGGTGTACTAAATGCAAAAACATGCTTTACTCGACGAGAGGAGTTCGTTTTAACACAATTCCATATGTAGGTGTACTAAATGCAAAAACATGCTTTACTGGGCGAGAGGAGTTCGTTTAATACAAGTAGGTGAACTAAATGCAAAAACCTGCTTTACTGGGCGAGAGGAGTTCGTTTTAACACAATTAGGTGTACTAAATGCAAAAACATGCTTTTACTCGACGAGAGGAGTTCGTTTTACACAATTCAATATGTAGTTGTACTAAATGCAAAAACATGCTTTACTCGACGAGAGGAGTTCGTTTTAAGACAAGTAGGTGTACTAAATGCAAAAACATGCTTTACTGGGCGAGAGGAGTTCGTTTTAACACAATTCAATATGTAGTTGTACTAAATGCAAAAAAAAACATGTTTTACTCGACGAGAGGAGTTCGTTTTAAGACAAGTAGGTGTACTAAATGCAAAAACATGCTTTACTGGGCGAGAGGAGTTCGTTTTAACACAATTCAATATGTAGGTGTACTAATTGCAAAATCATGCTTTTACTGGGCGAGAGGAGTTCGTTTTAAGACAAGTAGGTGTACTAAATGCAAAAACATGCTTTACTGGGCGAGAGGAGTTCGTTTTAACACAATTCAATATGTAGGTGTACTAAATGCAAAATCATGCTTTTACTGGGCGAGAGGAGTTCGTTTTAAGACAAGTAGGTGAACTAAATTGCAAAAAGATGCCTTAGTGAGCGAGAGGAGTTCGTTTTAACACAATTCAATATGTAGGTGTACTAAATGCAAAAACATGCTTTACTGAGCGAGAGGAGTTCGTTTAATACAAGTAGGTGAACTAAATGCAAAAACCTGCTTTACTGAGCGAGAGGAGTTCGTTTTAACACAATTCAATATGTAGGTGAACTAAATGCAAAAACATGATTTACTCGACGAGAGGAGTTCGTTTTAACACAAGTAGGTGTACTAAATGCAAAAACATGCTTTACTGGGCGAGAGGAGTTCGTTTAATACAAGTAGGTGAACTAAATGCAAAAACCTGCTTTACTGGGCGAGAGGAGTTCGTTTTAACACAATTAAATATGTAGGTGTACTAAATGCAAAATCATGCTTTTACTGGGCGAGAGGAGTTCGTTTTAACACAAGTAGGTGAACTAAATGCAAAAAGATACCTTACTGAGCGAGAGGAGTTCGTTTTAACACAATTCAATATGTTGTTGTACTAAATGCAAAAAAAAACATGTTTTACTCGACGAGAGGAGTTCGTTTTAAGACAAGTAGGTGTACTAAATGCAAAAACATGCTTTACTCGACGAGAGGAGTTCGTTTTAACACAATTCCATATGTAGGTGTACTAAATGCAAAAAAAACCATGTTTTACTCGACGAGAGGAGTTCGTTTTAACACAATTCAATATGTAGTTGTACTAAATGCAAAAAAAAAACATGTTTTACTCGACGAGAGGAGTTCGTTTTAAGACAAGTAGGTGTACTAAATGCAAAAACATGCTTTACTCGACGAGAGGAGTTCGTTTTAACACAATTCCATATGTAGGTGTACTAAATGCAAAAACATGCTTTACTGGGCGAGAGGAGTTCGTTTAATACAAGTAGGTGAACTAAATGCAAAAACCTGCTTTACTGGGCGAGAGGAGTTCGTTTTAACACAATTAGGTGTACTAAATGCAAAAACATGCTTTTACTCGACGAGAGGAGTTCGTTTTACACAATTCAATATGTAGTTGTACTAAATGCAAAAACATGCTTTACTCGACGAGAGGAGTTCGTTTTAAGACAAGTAGGTGTACTAAATGCAAAAACATGCTTTACTCGACGAGAGGAGTTCGTTTTAACACAATTCCATATGTAGGTGTACTAAATGCAAAAACATGCTTTACTGGGCGAGAGGAGTTCGTTTAATACAAGTAGGTGAACTAAATGCAAAAACCTGCTTTACTGGGCGAGAGGAGTTCGTTTTAACACAATTAAATATGTAGGTGTACTAAATGCAAAATCATGCTTTTACTGGGCGAGAGGAGTTCGTTTTAACACAAGTAGGTGAACTAAATGCAAAAAGATACCTTACTGAGCGAGAGGAGTTCGTTTTAACACAATTCAATATGTTGTTGTACTAAATGCAAAAAAAACCATGCTTTACTGGGCAGAAGTTCGTTTTAACACAAGTAGGTGCCAAAAACATGCTTTACTCGACGAGAGGAGTTCGTTTTAACACAATTCAATATGTAGTTGTACTAAATGCAAAAAAAACCATGTTTTACTCGACGAGAGGAGTTCGTTTTAAGACAAGTAGGTGTACTAAATTGCAAAAACATGCTTTACTGGGCGAGAGGAGTTCGTTTTAACACAATTCAATATGTAGGTGTACTAAATGCAAAATCATGCTTTTACCGGGCGAGAGGAGTTCGTTTTAACACAAGTAGGTGAACTAAATGCAAAAAGATGCCTTACTGAGCGAGAGGAGTTCGTTTTAACACAATTCAATATGTAGGTGAACTAAATGCAAAAACATGATTTACTCGACGAGAGGAGTTCGTTTTAACACAAGTAGGTGAACTAAATGCAAAAACATGCTTTACTGGGCGAGAGGAGTTCGTTTAATACAAGTAGGTGAACTAAATGCAAAAACATGATTTACTCGACGAGAGGAGTTCGTTTTAACACAAGTAGGTGTACTAAATGCAAAAACCATGCTTTACTGGGCGAGAGGAGTTCGTTTTAACACAAGTAGGTGTACTAAATGCAAAAACATGCTTTACTCGACGAGAGGAGTTCGTTTTACACAATTCAATATGTAGTTGTACTAAATGCAAAAACATGCTTTACTCGACGAGAGGAGTTCGTTTTAAGACAAGTAGGTGTACTAAATGCAAAAACATGCTTTACTCGACGAGAGGAGTTCGTTTTAACACAATTCCATATGTAGGTGTACTAAATGCAAAAACATGCTTTACTGGGCGAGAGGAGTTCGTTTAATACAAGTAGGTGAACTAAATGCAAAAACCTGCTTTACTGGGCGAGAGGAGTTCGTTTTAACACAATTAAATATGTAGGTGTACTAAATGCAAAATCATGCTTTTACTGGGCGAGAGGAGTTCGTTTTAACACAAGTAGGTGAACTAAATGCAAAAAGATACCTTACTGAGCGAGAGGAGTTCGTTTTAACACAATTCAATATGTTGTTGTACTAAATGCAAAAAAAAACATGCTTTACTGGGCAGAAGTTCGTTTTAACACAAGTAGGTGCCAAAAACATGCTTTACTCGACGAGAGGAGTTCGTTTTAACACAATTCAATATGTAGTTGTACTAAATGCAAAAAAAAACCATGTTTTACTCGACGAGAGGAGTTCGTTTTAAGACAAGTAGGTGTACTAAATTGCAAAATCATGCTTTTACCGGGCGAGAGGAGTTCGTTTTAACACAAGTAGGTGAACTAAATGCAAAAAGATGCCTTACTGAGCGAGAGGAGTTCGTTTTAACACAATTCAATATGTAGTTGTACTAAATGCAAAAAAAAACATGTTTTACTCGACGAGAGGAGTTCGTTTTAAGACAAGTAGGTGTACTAAATGCAAAAACATGCTTTACTCGACGAGAGGAGTTCGTTTTAACACAATTCCATATGTAGGTGTACTAAATGCAAAATCATGCTTTTACCGGGCGAGAGGAGTTCGTTTTAACACAAGTAGGTGAACTAAATGCAAAAAGATGCCTTACTGAGCGAGAGGATTTCGTTTTAACACAATTCAATATGTAGTTGTACTAAATGCAAAAAAAACCATGTTTTACTCGACGAGAGGAGTTCGTTTTAAGACAAGTAGGTGTACTAAATGCAAAAACATGCTTTACTCGACGAGAGGAGTTCGTTTTAACACAATTCCATATGTAGGTGTACTAAATGCAAAATCATGCTTTTACCGGGCGAGAGGAGTTCGTTTTAACACAAGTAGGTGAACTAAATGCAAAAAGATGCCTTACTGAGCGAGAGGAGTTCGTTTTAACACAATTCAATATGTAGTTGTACTAAATGCAAAAAAAAACATGTTTTACTCGACGAGAGGAGTTCGTTTTAAGACAAGTAGGTGTACTAAATGCAAAAATATGCTTTACTCGACGAGAGGAGTTCGTTTTAACACAATTCCATATGTAGGTGTACTAAATGCAAAAAAAAACATGTTTTACTCGACGAGAGGAGTTCGTTTTAACACAATTCAATATGTAGTTGTACTAAATGCAAAAAAAAACATGTTTTACTCGACGAGAGGAGTTCGTTTTAACACAAGTAGGTTTACTAAATGCAAAAACCTGCTTTACTGGGCGAGAGGAGTTCGTTTTAACACAAGTAGGTGCCAAAAACATGCTTTACTCGACGAGAGGAGTTCGTTTTAAGACAAGTAGGTGTACTAAATGCAAAAACATGCTTTACTGGGCGAGAGGAGTTCGTTTTAACACAATTCAATATGTAGGTGTACTAAATGCAAAATCATGCTTTTACTCGACGAGAGGAGTTCGTTTTAAGACAAGTAGGTGAACTAAATTGCAAAAAGATGCCTTAGTGAGCGAGCGGAGTTCGTCTTAACACAATTCAATACGTAGGTGTAATAAATGCAAAAACCTGCTTTACTAGGCGAGAGGAGTTCGTTTTAACACAATTCAATATGTAGGTGTACTAAATGCAAAAACATGCTTTACTCGACGAGAGAAGTTCGTTTTAACACAAGTAGGTGAACTAAATGCAAAAAGATGCCTTACTGAGCGAGAGGAGTTCGTTTTAACACAATTCAATATGTAGTTGTACTAAATGCAAAAAAAACCATGTTTTACTCGACGAGAGGAGTTCGGTTAATACAAGTAGGTGAACTAAATACAAAAACATGATTTACTCGACGAGAGGAGTTCGTTTTAACACAAGTAGGTTTACTAAATGCAAAAACCTGCTTTACTGGGCGAGAGAAGTTCGTTTTAACAGAAGTAGGTGCCAAAAACATGCTTTACTCGACGAGAGGAGTTCGTTTTAACACAATTCCATATGTAGGTGTACTAAATGC
>JAJGRF010000044.1:15000-17850 GCA_020745685.1 Tautogolabrus adspersus | reverse complement strand
CACAGGTGGAGGAGGTAAGGAGCAGACAGGTGAGGAGACACAGGGTGGAGGAGGTAAGAGAGACAGGTGAGGAGACACAGGGTGGAGGAGGTAAGGAACAGACAGGTGAGGATACACAGGGTGGAGGAGGTAAGGAGACAGGTGAGGAGACACAGGGGGGTGGGGGTAATGAACAGACAGGTGAGGAGACACAGGGGGGTGGGGTTAATGAACAGACAGGTGAGGAGACACAGGGGGGGTGGGGTTAATGAACAGACAGGTGAGGAGACACAGGGGGAGGGGGTAAGGAACAGACAGGTGAGGAGACACAGGGTGGAGGAGGGTAAGGAACAGACAGGTGAGGAGAACACACAGGGTGGAGGAGGTAAGGAGCAGACAGGTGAGGAGACACAGGGTGGAGGAGGTAAGGAGCAGACAGGTGAGCAGACACAGGGTGGAGGAGGTAAGGAGCAGACAGGTGAGGAGACACAGGGGGGGTGGGGTTAATGAACAGACAGGTGAGGAGACACAGGGGGGGTGGGGTTAATGAACAGACAGGTGAGGAGACACAGGGGGGTGGGGGTAATGAACAGACAGGTGAGGAGATGGAGGTGGAGGAAGAAGAGTCTTTTCTTAGTACTCCTCGCTCCAAAAGGAAATCAAAGAATGGTGAAAATAGTTCACAAGAAGAAAAGAAAAGAACAACAAAGAAAGCAAAGGAAAAACAGCAAACAAATCAAAAGAATCTGATCCAGGGTCAGAGGTCAGTGCTGATGAGGACTGTCCTCATGTTACTGACAGTGACATATCTGACTGTAGATACTCTCAGAGACAGAAAAACAAGAGAGACTACAGTGTGGAAAAATTCAAACGGTTTCTACAGAAAACCTTTAATATGTGGAATGTTAAAGTAGAAAAATATTTCCCTGACAAAAGACTTTTCATTGAGTCAGCCAGAGAGCACATTAGAGATAAAGGGAAAGGACATTTCACTGATAAAGAAATTTATAGATTAAAGAAGTTGGTGTCCAGAGTGAAAGAGGAACTGTGTAACGATGCTGCTGCTGATGATGATGATGATGATGATGATGATGGTGATGATCATGATGAAACCAAAGAATCCTAGTTTATCTGTTAAAATACAGATGTGTTTGTTTCTGTGCGTAACACTTTTTATATCTCTCTCCATGAGTAACTATAAAGTAGGGACTTTGAATTTAAATGGAGCCAGAGACGCCAGAAAGAGAGCATTGCTGTACGAAGAGATGAAAATGAATCATGTTGATGTAATGTTTGTGCAGGAAACTCACAGTGACACCTGTAATGAGGTGGACTGGAAGAGAGAATGGGGGGGTCAGGTTGTACTGAGCCACAGTAGCAGCAGTAGTGGGGGGGTCAGGTTGTACTGAGCCACAGTAGCAGCAGTAGTGGGGGGGTAGCTGTTCTGTTCTCTCAGAAGTGTGCACCTGTCTCGTACACGGTGACAGAGGTGATACGAGGGAGGCTGCTGGTGGTCAGGGCTGTCTACCAACAGTGTGAGCTCTTTTTAATAAACGTGTACAGTCCAGCTACAGGAGCAGACAGGATCCCTTTCCTGAATGAAGTGAACACTCTTTTAAACAGTGTCACTCCAGATGTCTTTGTGCTTTTAGGGGGGGATTTTAACTGCACCGAAGATGACTCTGTAGACAGGAATCACATTGAACCTCATCCTGCTTCTAAACGCCTTTTAAAACAAGTCATAGAAACTCATGACCTGACTGATGTTTGGAGGTCTTTTAACAGCACAGACAGACAGTACACGTGGTCTCACACTAGGGAGGGTTTTATTTCTTTAGCCAGACTGGATCGTTTTTATTCTTTTAAACACCAGATGAACATTTTTAAAAAATGTTTTATCGTGCCTGCTGGTTTTACTGACCACTCTTTAGTGTTTTTTTTACATTTCAATTAGTGATTTTAAACATCAAAGTGCGTTTTGGCATTTTAACACTTCCCTGCTCCTTGATAAAAACTTTTTAGAGAGTTTTAGGTTTTTATGGGGGAATTTTAGAACGACACGTCCTGATTTTAAGTGTTTAAGACAGTGGTGGGATTGTGGGAAGGCAGAAATCAGGGATTTCTGTCAGCAGTACACTCTCAATGTCACACGGGACACTACCAGATCTGTTAAAGCTCTAGAGATCGATATTGTGGAACTTGAGTCATTGATAGATTCCACAGGAAATCGAGGACATATTGAAGTTCTCAAAGCTAAAAAGAAAGCCCTGACAGACCTGCTGGGCACCAGAGCACAGGGAGCCCTCGTCAGGTCAAGGTTCCAGAGTGTGACACAGATGGATGCCCCGTCCAAGTTCTTCTTTGGACTGGAGAAAAAGAATGGACAGAGCAAATGCATGCATGGTCTCCGATCAGCAACAGGACAGGAGCTGAAAGAGGTCGGAGACATCCGGAGACATGCAGCGTCATTCTATTCCGAACTCTACACCAGTGAGTACACTGACAACCGTGATCTGTTTGGTTCTTTCTGTGACTGTTTGCCTCATGTCTCTGAGGACTCCAACCTGCTGATTGGAGAGCCTCTACAGCTACAGGAGCTGGCTGCAGCTCTGCAGAGCATGGAGGGAGGAAAAGCTCCTGGAATCGATGGACTCCCTGTTGAGTTTTTTAAGACTTTTTGGGATGAACTGGGGGGAGGATTTACTGTCTGTTTTAAATGAAAGCCTGACTGAAGAGTCATTGCCCCTCAGCTGCAGGAGGGCAGTTATCACCCTGCTGCCAAAGAAAGGTGATCTTCAGGGAAATAAAGAACTGGCGTCCTGTTTTCCCTGCTCTGCTGTGATTATAAAATTTTCTCCAAAGCCCTGGCCA
>JAJGRF010000044.1:0-10000 GCA_020745685.1 Tautogolabrus adspersus | reverse complement strand
TAACAGTGGGGGGGTTGGGTTTCTCTTCTCCAGAGAATTCTTACCTGTGTCCTGTGCTGTAGAGGAAGTGATTCCTGGAAGGCTGTTAAAAATCTGTGCTGAATTTGAAAAAGTAAAAATGGTCTTTCTAAATGTGTATGCTCCCACTGTGGGTTCAGAGCGCCTCGTGTTTCTGGACATGTTGAGAAACGTGCTCAGTCACTGTAACAGTGAAGAGTATTTGTTTCTGGGAGGTGATTTTAATTGCACTGTAAACCCTGTGTTAGACAGGAACCACCAAGAACCCCACGCTGCTTCTAAGAGCTCTTTAATGAAACTTGTGGAACATTTTGAGTTATGTGATGTTTGGAGACATTTTAATCAGAGTCAGCGACAGTACACCTGGACGCACTGTAAAGATAATTTGTTATCTCTGGCCAGACTCGATCGAGTGTATTGTTTCAAACATCATAGTAATGTGTTTAAAAGTTGTACCATAAGTCCGGTTGGTATATCCGACCACTCTCTTGTTCAGTGTTTAGTGTTTATTAAAGATGTCAGATGTAAGAGTGCTTACTGGCACTTTAACACAACACTGTTGTCTGATGGTGTTTTTAAAAATGTGTTCGAGTCCTTTTGGAGTAATCACAGAGAAACACTAAGTGAGTACAGCTCTTTACAGCAGTGGTGGGACGTAGGTAAAGTCCAGATCAAACAGCTTTGCCTACAGTACACTCTCAATGTCACTAAGGACATGGCCCGATCTATGCGAGCTCTGGAGAGAGAAGTGGTGGAGCTGCAGGAGTTAGCAGATTCCACAGGAGAACGAGAACATTTTAAAGTTCTCAAAAACAAAAAATCAGCTCTGTCTGACCTGCTGGGTATTTCTGCTCAGGGTGCACTGGTTCGGTCACGTTTCCAGAATGTCGTTGAAATGGATGCTCCCTCTCACTTCTTCTTCGGTCTGGAACGTAAGAATGGTCAGAGGAGACTAATACACTCCCTGCGGTCCGACAACGGGCAGCTGCTGCAGGAGTCGGATGAGATTCGGCAGTGTGCTGTTGGGTTTTATAAAAATCTGTATAAGATGGAGTTCCAGGAAGAACCAGAGGTGGCGGCGTCCTTTTATCAGGGACTTCCTAAGGTCTCTGAGGAGGACAATGCTGAGCTGGAGGCAGAGCTGACTGCTCAGGAGCTGCAGGAGGCCCTGCAGAGTCTGCAGAGTGGGAAGGCTCCGGGGATAGACGGCCTCCCTGCAGACTTTTATAAGACCTTTTGGCCTGTAATAGGTGAAGATGTTTTGTGTGTTCTCAGGGACAGTCTGAGTAAGGGGCGGCTGCCTCTGAGCTGTAGGAGGGCTGTTCTCACCCTTCTCCCAAAGAAAGGAGACCTCCAGGACATCAAGAACTGGCGCCCTGTTTCTCTTCTCTGTACGGATTATAAACTGTTGTCCAGAGTGTTGGCCATGAGACTGAGGAGAGTGATGGAGCAGGTCATCCATGTTGACCAGACTTACTGTGTACCCAGCAGGTTGATATCTGACAATGTTACTCTAATTCGGGACATTTTGGACCTCTCTGGTTCATTGGGCTGTGAGCTTGGTCTGATTTCTCTAGACCAAGAAAAGGCTTTTGACCGGGTTGAACACCAATACTTGTGGCAGACGCTCCAAGCCTTTGGGTTCAGCTGTGGTCTCATAGCCAAGATCCAGGTCTTGTACAGTGACATTGAGAGTGTACTAAAAATTAATGGTGGTTTGAGTGCTCCTTTTAGAGTGCAGAGGGGAGTCAGACAGGGCTGCTCTCTGTCAGGAATGCTCTATTCTTTGGCCATAGAGCCTTTACTGCACAGATTAAGAGTTCATCTGTCTGGTTTCTCTTTTCCTGGGTGTAAAACATTGTTTAAATTGTCTGCTTATGCTGATGATGTCATTGTTCTGGTTAAAAATCAGAATGATATTAATGTTTTAAATGAAACTGTAATGTCTTTTGGTAAACTGTCCTCTGCTAAGGTCAACTGGTCCAAAAGTGAAGCCTTAGCAGTGGGGGATGGGCTGTGCAGGAGGCTGGTTTTACCTGGAGGCCTCGTGTGGACGAAAGAGGGACTCAGATATCTTGGAGTCTATCTTGGAAATGAAACCTTCTCCAGTAAAAACTGGGACAATGTCCTGGAGAAGGTCGAGGGCCGACTAAAGAAATGGAAATGGATTTTACCCAAAATGTCATTTAAAGGTCGGATCCTTGTTATTAATAATCTTGTGTCTTCCATGTTGTGGCACCGGCTGGTGTGCACGGACCCTCCAGTGAACCTGCTGTCCAGAGTGCAGTCTATCATGGTGGACTTTTTCTGGGACCGCCTGCACTGGGTCCAGCAGAGCGTCCTTTTTCTGCCCAAAGAGGAAGGGGGTCACGGACTGGTCCATCTGGCGAGCAGAGGAGCTGCTTTCAGGCTGAAGTTCATCCAGCGATTTCTCAGTGGACCTGCTGATCTGGTCTGGAGACCCATCGCTCGAGCCATACTGGAGCGGTGTGGTGGTCTGGGTCTGGCTGAGTCGCTGTTTTTAATGAATATCGATGGATGTAAGGTGAAAAAGCTCCCGGTTTTCTATAAAGGAGCGTTCAAAGTGTGGGGACTGTTCCACAAAGAGAGACAGAAGAACTGCTCCTCTCTTCACTGGCTTCTCAAAGAGCCTGTGGTGTACGGGACTCGTCTTAAGTGTGAAGCAGGGCCGTCCCTACTTCAAAAACTGTGCGAGGCCAAAACCCTCACGCTTGAACATTTAGTGGAGGTGTGCGGTCCTCACCTGGACAATGCAGCTGGTCTGGCCTCACGTTTGGGGACCAGGTCAGTCAGAGTGATCGGCCTCCTGCTTAGAGGATGGAAGCAACAGCTGACTCGCTCTGAACTGTCGCTGCTTGCTGCTCATTGTGATGGACTGATTCAGCCCGACATGAATGACTCTTTTCCTGATGTGACACTTGTTCCTGTGTTCAATGATAATGTTGGTGTTCTGTTAAAACTGTATAATGGTGTTGGTAAAACACTGAGCACATTGACAGGTAAGATCATGTATTACCTGTCAGTCAAAGTTTTAAATCAGAGCAAACTCAAAGATCGAGTGGACACACCGTGGAGAGCTCACCTGGCTCTGTCAGAGGCTCAGAGGCCTGAATGGAGAGCTCTGTATAAAGCACCGTTAACAAAGCGTGTTGGTGATTTACAGTGGAGGGTTCTTCATGGAAGTATTGCTGTGAATAGTTTTGTGTCTGTGATTAATCCTGATGTTGTAGATACCTGTCCGTTCTGCCCGCAGAGAGAAACTGTGTTTCATTGTTTCTTGGAGTGTGGTCGTCTTGTGTGTCTGTTTCAAATGTTGATTCAGATCTTTTCTTTGTTTGGTGAGGTTTTTTCCCACCAAATGTTCATTTTGGGGTATAAGTACAGCAGACATCAAAAGTCCAAATGTCAACTTTTTAATTTCCTGATAGGTCAAGCAAAGATGGCTGTGTACCTGAGCAGGAGGAAAAAGGTGGAAGGGTCTTTGGATTCAGATGCAAAGAATATTTTTGTTTGTATGTTGAAAGCTCGTCTGAAGCTAGACTTCAAATATTTCTGTTTGACGAACAATTTGGAAATGTTTGAAGACACTTGGTGCATCAAACGTGTTTTATGTTCTGTTGAGAATGATGATTTGGTTTTTGGTAATTTTTTGATTTGATTTTGGTTTTATTTTTGTTTTATTTTGAGTGTTTGCTGTTTGTTATTTATGTTGTTGTTTTTTTGAGAATGATTTGAGCAATTAAAAGAAGTTTGAAAAATCAAAAAAAATCTCTGTCTCTCTCTCTCTCTCTCTCTGTCCCTCTGTCTCTCTCTCTCTCTCCCTCTCTCTCTCTCTCTCTCTCTCTCTCTCTCTCTCTCTCTCTCTCTCTCTCTCCCTCTCTGTCCCTCTCTCTCTCCCTCTCTGTCTCTCTCTCTCTCTCTCTCTCTCTCTCTCCCTCTCTGTCCCTCTCTCTCTCTCTCTCTCTCTCTCTCTGTCTCTCTCTCTCTGTCTCTCTCTGTCCCTCTCTGTCTCTCTCTCTCTCTCCCTCTCTCTCTCTCTCTCTCTCTCTCTCTCTCTCTCTCCCTCTCTGTCTCTCTCTCTCTCTCTCTCTCCTCTCTCTCTCTCTGGTGCTGGTGCTTCGGCTGCGGGGGGGGGGCCCTCCTGCTGCTGGTGCGTCGGCTCCGGGGGGGGGGTCCTCCTGGTGCTGGTGCGTCGGCTCCGGGGGGGGACCCTCCTGGTGCTGGTGCTTCGGCTGCGGGGGGGGGGCCCTCCTGCTGCTGGTGCGTCGGCTCCGGGGGGGGGGGTCCTCCTGGTGCTGGTGCGTCGGCTCCGGGGGGGGGCCCTCCTGCTGCTGGTGCGTCGGCTCCGGGGGGGGGGCCCTCCTGCTGCTGGTGCGTCGGCTCCGGGGGGGGGTCCTCCTGGTGCTGGTGCTTCGGCTCCGGGGGGGGACCCTCCTGGTGCTGGTGCTTCGGCTGCGGGGGGGGGCCCTCCTGCTGCTGGTGCGTCGGCTCCGGGGGGGGGTCCTCCTGGTGCTGGTGCGTCGGCTCCGGGGGGGGGCCCTCCTGCTGCTGGTGCGTCGGCTCCGGGGGGGGGCCCTCCTGCTGCTGGTGCGTCGGCTCCGGGGGGGGGGGTCCTCCTGGTGCTGGTGCATCGGCTCCGGGGGGGGGTCCTCCTGGTGCTGGTGCATCGGCTGCGGGGGGGGGACCCTCCTGCTGCTGGTGCGTCGGCTCTGGGGGGGGGTCCTCCTGGTGCTGGTGCGTCGGCTGCGGGGGGGGGGAACCTCCTGCTGCTGGTGCTTCGGCTCCGGGGGGGGGTCCTCCTGGTGCTGGTGCGTCGGCTGCGGGGGGGGGACCCTCCTGCTGCTGGTGCGTCGGCTCCGGGGGGGGGGTCCTCCTGGTGCTGGTGCGTCGGCTGCGGGGGGGGACCCTCCTGCTGCTGGTGAGTCGGCTGCGGGGGGGGGGTCCTCCTGGTGCTGGTGCGTCGGCTGCGGGGGGGGGACCCTCCTGCTGCTGGTGCGTCGGCTCCGGGGGGGGGGTCCTCCTGCTGCTGGTGCGTCGGCTCCGGGGGGGGGGTCCTCCCGCTGCCCCGGTCTCCGTGTGGGGTACTCCGCTTGTTGCGGTGAAGCCGGTCGTTCCCGCTCGGGGGGTGCCGTCCGTCGTAGAGGACCCCCCTGAGGCGACGGTGTTGGTTGCGGAGGCTCCGGTTTCTCCGGTGGAAAGTGAAGCCATGTCGACCAGTATGTCTGAGCAGTGTGTTTATAGTTTGTGTGAAGAAATGATGGAGGATGATATGTCGGACGATGATCTCCTCAAAATATCACAGAAAAGAAAAACAACTGATTCTGCTGAAAACAACAGTAAAACTAAGAAAATGAGTGTCAAGTTGTCCACTGAGTCAGAGAGTGATGCCTGCATGTCTCAGGACTCTCAGACTGTCTACTCTACAGCTGAAATTAAAACTTTCCTGGACAAAACAAAAGGCACCAGGCTGCCTAACGTCGGGGACACTTTCCCCGACCTGCGTTTATTTATTAAATCAGTCAAGCCGTTAACCAGGAAGAGTGGTAGGGAGGGAGGATTAGAAATGACAGATGTATACAGACTGAGAAAATTTGTTTTAAGGGTAAAAGCTCAAATCATCAATGATGAAGATGATTTTTAGATGTTTTTTACCTTTTACTGACTGCTCCTCTTACTGTTATTTATTTTTTATCCATGTGTGATTTTAATATCAGCACCTTAAACCTGAACGGGGCCAGGTCTGATTCTAAACGAGCCGCTCTTTTTAAACTGATAGAGACTAAAAGGATTGATGTCATGTTTGTTCAGGAGACCCACAGCACCACAGACAATGAAAGTGACTGGAAGAGGGCTTTTAAAGGGGAGGTGATTTTAAGCCACAGGTCCAGTCTGAGTGCAGGGGGGGGGATTTTATTTGCTCAGAGTTTTTTACCTTTTTCTTTTACTGTGGATGAAGTCATTCCAGGTGTTTTATTGAAAGTTAAAGCTGTCTTTGAAAATGTAAAACTGGTGTTTTTAAATGTCTATGCTCCCACTAACGCGGTGGACAGGGTAGCATTTTTAAACATTTTAAGTGACTGTGTGAAGAACTGTGAGGATGATGGTTTTATGTTTTTAGGGGGTGATTTTAACTGCACAGAAAATCCAACCCTAGACAGGAACCATCCTGAGCCACACCCTCCTTCATGTCACACACTCAGACAGCTGATGGAGAATCAGGAGCTGAGTGATGTGTGGAGGGTTTTTAACAGTCAGCACAGACAGTACACCTGGAGCCACAGCAGGGAGGGGGGTTTTATCTCTGGCCAGACTGGACCGCTTTTATTGTTTTAAACACCATTTAAATCTTTTTAAGAGGTGTGTTATTCAGCCTGTGGGTTTTAGTGATCACTTTTTAGTCTCCTGTCATGTTTTTATCAAAAACATTCGTTTAAAGAGCGCCTATTGGCATTTTAACACGGCCCTTTTAAATGACCAGGCTTTTAGGACTGCTTTTAAGTTTTTTTGGGAATCCCACAGAGAGAGCAGGCCTGCCTTCACTAACATACAGCAGTGGTGGGACTTCGGTAAGACGCAGATAAAACAGCTCTGCCAGCAGTTCACTCGTGGTGTCACTACAGACTTAACCCGGTCCATGAAAGATCTGGAGACGCAGGTGGTAGAGCTGCAGACTTTAGCAGACTCTACAGCAAATCGAGGGCTTTTAGATTCCCTCAAGTCCAAAAAGTCGGCCTTAGCCAACCTGCTGGGCGTCTCAGCACAGGGGGCTCTGGTCAGGTCTAGGTTCATGAACATCACACAGATGGACGCCCCATCTCGCTTCTTCTTTGGGCTGGAGCGGAAAAATGGACAAAGGAAGACCATTCATTCTTTACGTACTGGTAGCGGCTCCGAAGTCTCAGAGTCGTCTGAGATCAGGAAGTATGCTGCCGAATTTTACAGAAACCTGTTTAAGAGTGAGTGGACGCATAATCCAGATGTGCACAGCAGTTTCCTAGCAGGTCTCCCTCAGGTCAGTGAGGCTGACAACAGCGAGCTGGCAGCAGAGGTGACGCTGCAGGAGCTCCATGCTGCCACCATGAGCCTGCAGAGCGGCAGAGCTCCCGGCATGGACGGCCTTCCTGCTGACTTCTACAAGTCTTTCTGGTCCATAATAGGACCAGATATGCTAGAGGTCATTTTGGACAGTCTAAAGACCGGCAGACTGCCTCTGAGCTGCAGGAGGGCCGCAATCACCCTGCTGCCAAAGAAGGGAGACCTGCAAGAATTAAAAAACTGGAGGCCGGTCTCGCTGCTGTGCACGGATTATAAGATCCTGTCCAAAGCTCTGGCCCTTAGATTGAGAGAGGTGATGGCGTCCATCATCCACCCTGACCAGACCTACTGTGTGCCCGGCAGGCTCATAAGTGACAACGTCACTTTAATTCGAGATGTTTTGGAGCTCTCCAGTTCATTGGGTATAGAGACTGGTCTGATTTCAATAGACCAGGAAAAGGCTTTTGACCGGGTTGAACACCAGTACCTGTGGCAGACTCTGGCTGCCTTTGGGTTCAACCCTGGTTTCATAGCCATGGTCCGGGTTCTCTATAGTGACATTGCGAGTGTTCTGAAAATTAACGGCGGGCTGAGCGCACCATTTGAGATCCAGAGAGGGGTGAGGCAGGGCTGCTCTCTCTCTGGGATGTTATATTCGGTAGCCATCGAGCCTCTGCTCCACAACCTTAGAGCTAAACTTAGCGGTGTGTGTTTCCCCCAGTGTCCTGTGTCTTTTAAACTGTCTGTGTATGCTGATGATCTCATTATTTTAGTTAATTCACAGCAAGATATTGACATTTTAACTGACACTGTAAAAGATTTTGGTTTTATCTCTTCTGCTAAGGTGAACTGGGGGAAAAGCGAGGCTCTGATGGCGGGAGGGGAGCTGGGGGGCCGGCTCGGGCTGCCCGGTGGCCTACAATGGAAGAAAGGAGGGCTCAAATATCTCGGAGTCTTCCTGGGGGATGAGACCAGCACAAATAAAAACTGGGACAATGTCCTGGAGCAGGTAAAAGGTCGGCTGGGGAAGTGGAGGTGGCTGCTCCCCAAAATGTCATATAGAGGCCGTATCCTAATAGCCAATAATCTGGTCTCATCCTCCCTGTGGCACCGGCTGGCCTGTGTCGATCCTCCGGCTTCTCTCCTGTCTAAAATTCAGTCGATTTTAGTTGATTTTATTTGGGACAAGTTGCACTGGGTCCCACAGAGTGTCCTGTTTTTACCTAAAGAGGAGGGGGGGCAGGGCCTGGTCCACCTGGCCAGCAGGGGTGCGGCTTTCCGCCTCCAGTTTATACAAAGACTACTGACTGGACCACAGGACACTCTGTGGAGACCCCTGTCCCGCTGCATTCTGCAGGGTTTTAACAGCCTGGGTCAGGATTTTAATTTGTTTTTAATGAATATACCGAACATGAGCACATCTCCTCTGCCTGCTTTTTATAAAAGTGTTTTTACAGTGTGGAACCTGCTGAGGAAAGAGAGGAGGGGGCAGGTGGACTCTTTACACTGGCTCCTCCAGGAGCCGGTCCTGTGGGGGACACGTCTAGACCTTCCCAGCTGGGCAGGTCAGGGTCTGACCATGAGACTGCAGACGGCGGGGGTCGTCACTCTGGAGCAGGTGGTGGATTTGACCGGACCACGGATGGACGACCCCTCTGGACTCGCTGCCCGGCTGGGACTGACGTCAATCAGGGTCACACAGAAACTTTTAGACCATTGGAGACAGAGACTCACAGGACACGACCGCCTGCTTTTAAACTCCTCTTTTAATCAAACCGTGACTGATGGAGACCCTTTTCCTGCCATTTCCCTGGCACCGGATTTTAAAGACTGTTCTGGGTTTTTAATGGAACATTGCCAACCTGCACCACTAGATGGAACCAGTGGGAAAACCTTTTATAAAATACTAGTAAAAACAATCAACAGGAAAAAACTGGACAAAAGACTGGACACTCCATGGAGAACTCACCTGCAGCTGCCTCCTGCAGTCAGACCTGAGTGGAGGTCTTTCTATAAGCCTCCACTCTCCAAACGCCACGCAGACATGCACTGGAGGGTTCTGCATGGCGTTATCGCAGTGAACTCCTTTGTGTCCACTATAAACCCGGCAGTAGAGGACAAGTGTCCCTACTGCGACCAGAGAGAGACTGTGTTTCACTGTTTTTATGAGTGTCTTCGTCTTTTACCCTTGTTTCTGTTTTTACAAACTGTTTTTACCAAATGTGGAGAGGTTTTTACCAAGCAGGTTTTTATTCTGGGTTTTAAATACACACGCCAACACAAGAACAAATGCCAGCTTTTAAACTTTGTTTTAGGGCAGGCCAAGATGGCGGTGTATTTTAGCCGGAGGAGGAAGGTGGAGGATGGTTTTATTGTTGAACCTGTCACTGTGTGTATTAATATGATGAAGTCCAGACTCCTCATTGATTTTAACTTTTACAAAGCAGCAGGAGATCTGGACTCATTCCAGCAGGTTTGGGGTTTTAATCAGGTGTTGTGTTCTGTGATAAACCACACGCTGCAGTTTGGAGATGTGCTCATGTAAAGTTTTTATTTATTCATTTATTTATTTACTCTGAGGAAGAGTAGAGGTATGAATGTTTAAATATTATGTTATGTTGAGTTCATTGTTTAAAGAGCGGAAAAAATAAAGTTGATTCAAAAATCAAAAAAAAAAAAAATCTCTCTCTCTCTCTCTCTGTCTCTCTGTCTCTCTCTCTCTGTCTCTCTCTCTCTCTCTCTCTCTCTCTCTCTCTGTCTCTCTCTCTCTCTCTCTCTCCCTCCCTCTCTCTCTCTCTCTCTCTCTCTCTCTCTCTCCCTCTCTCTCTCTCTCTGTCTCTCTGTCTCTCTCTCTCTGTCTCTCTCTCTCTCTCTCTCTCTGTCCCTCTCTGTCTCTCTCTCTCTGTCTCTCTCTCTCTCTCCCTCT
>JAJGRF010000043.1:0-18618 GCA_020745685.1 Tautogolabrus adspersus | reverse complement strand
GTTGTTTAGAGCAGCCTCCTCCTGTGTGGATCTACTCCATCTACCAGCCCAACTAGAAGAACTCCCCAGATATATATTCATATTGTAACAAGACTCTGTACCTGTTTGCATTCTGGACCACCACCCTGGTCAACATCCTGCTCGCCGTCTTCCTGATCGGAGGGTGCTGCGTCCTCGGTTGCATGTTCCTGTGCGGCCGAGCTGACCGCGACGATGTACAGTTTGCGTTTGATTTTTGCAACTCGTATATCAACGCCTTAACGGAAAACAAGACGATGGTCGTGCGGAGACATGCGACACGAGATCTAGATCTAGAGCTAGAGGTCTAACTACCTACAGACAGACAGAAAGAATGCAATGTGATTTTCCCTTTATTAAATTGCACATAAAATCAATGTCTTCACAGTTTTGCAACTTATTTCAACAATTTCCAATACTTGACATAGTCCTTTTACCTATGGGAACTTTTACTGAGGGAATTTTGAAATAAGCATGGACTCCATAATATTTTCATCATTTTACATTGTGTTTAAAAAAGCTTTTCCCCCATAGTTAAGCAAATAAATCCACTGCATTTAGCTTTTGGACAACCAAGTTTATCCTTATCCTTTATGACTTGTTGCTACATTCACTGTGGCAATAAAAGTACACTTCAAAGTTAGACATTCCTTCCTGGTCCGAAATGAGGTTTAATCTAGCTTTAATTCTGCTTTGTCTCACTAGATGATTTGAACTATTTAATTTCTTTGTCTACTTTTTTTCTTTGGTGAATGCAATGCGCTTCCGTATTGATTATGTATCCCCAAGTGGCATGAACATAGACCTGATTTTATGTTTCTTTTTGCCAGAGCCGATGAGGTTTGTCACCTCAAAGGCATCCAAAAGAGGGAAGTAGGGTTAATTTGTATCGGATCAGATGAATTACGGATTGTTCAACGATGCTCGGACCTTTCTGCCACCAGCATGCGCGCAACTACCAGTGACGTAAGAGATCAAGGGACTAAATTCAGGGAAGCCCCGCGCGTCTCTGACGTCATAGTTTCGTCAGAGATCAAAGGACTAAATTCATGGAAGCCCCGCGCGTCTCTGACGTCATAGTTTCGTCACAAATCACAAATTAAGAAACTCATACGCTCACAGTTATCAGTCTTGTTATTGTCATGTGTACGGTTTCAATGTTCACAGAAGTTTCAGTTATCAGTTTCCAGCCATTGTACTAGGAGCAACATGCTAGTCTCCCTTTGTTTTTACGTCTGTGTGACGCTACATTCAAGGACCTTTTGATAGCCCGGGAAATTATAATAACTGAGGTTAATATTGTCCTCAAGTACTGCAGTTTTAGAGTAAAAGTAAAAACTCTGTTTCAGTTAAAGAGCTGAATAAATGTGTGTTTATGTCGTTAAACAATGGAAGCATATAGGATTATTTTGTAAAAGAAAGAAACGAAATATGAGTTTTATCTTGAAGACAAGATATGGAATTAGCAGACAGTTTGTGTTATGTTTATTTGTGATGGTGTGAATTCTGTATTAATGATGCAATATTAGGATACAGAAAACAGAGAACACAATGTCAGAAAAGAAGCATTTATTTTGAATACGGATTAATAAAGATTCTTCCGAGTGAAGCTGAACTGACAAGAAGCACAGTTTACGTGTCTCATTCTTGTCTTCTGTTTTTACAGAAATTCTTATCTGCTTATGGCATCTCATTTTGAGACCTGTAACAATAGCAGTCTGTGCTTACTGTAGGTGGTACATTAACCACACTAGCTGTGACTCCTTGATACCTTCAGAGAACTGACCACTCATCTATCTGTGGTGATTGTGTTTGCAGAAAGTCACAAGGGACCGTGGTGGGATGGCTGCTGTCGTCTGATCAACCAGCAGACCAGATTCCTGTGGTCTACTGCAGTGAGAGACACCAGTCAAGAGGGTCAGGATGTTGTCCTGCTGCAGGAGACGGGGACTGGATGTGCTCAGTTGTATTGCTTCATGGTAATATCTTCACACGGCCACCCCAGCTCCAACTGAGACCTGCTGGATCATTTTCTACTTGATTATGTTATGTTACAGAATGTTAGGTTGGTGGAAGTGCAGCCAATGAATTCATGTTCTGTGAGTCACTTGTGTCACAATAATGACAGTTTACATCTCCATCAGTTAGCCTATCATCTATGGAAAGATGAAATAAGCAGTACAGAGCCAGTACAGGTGTTCAATATCTTGTTGCTCCTCACATTGAGTCAAATAGGATGCAGGAAGCTCAGGGGAACTTGTAGTATATGCTGCATGACAGTGTCAGTATATAGTAACCCAGAGGTGAACAAAACACTGCAATGTATTGAGATGAAAACAAGCTGTTCTTTGTGTAGTTTTCTGTTACACTGACTTATCCATTTCTATCCTCTTACAGACCGAAAGGAGTTTCCACCAGCACATCACAGCAGAGGATCCACTTCCTGTCAGAGCTTCATACTCGAGTCTCCAGCAGGATTTACACAAGTGCCAACTGGACATTCAGAACTGATTCTGTAACCAGTAACATGACTTTATGGGGGGTCTGTTTAGAGCAGCCTCCTCCTGTGTGGATCTACTCCATCTACCAGCCCAACTAGAAGAACTCCCCAGATATATATTCATATTGTTACAAGACTCTGTACCTGTTTGCATTCTGGACCACCACCCTGGTCAACATCCTGCTCGCCGTCTTCCTGATCGGAGGGTGCTGCGTCCTCGGTTGCATGTTCCTGTGCGGCCGAGCTGACCGCGACGATGTACAGTTTGCGTTTGATTTTTGCAACTCATATATCAACGCCTTAACGGAAAACAAGACGATGGTCGTGCGGAGACATGCGACACGAGATCTAGATCTAGAGCTAGAGGTCTAACTACCTACAGACAGACAGAAATAATGCAATGTGATTTTCCCTTTATTAAATTGCACATAAAATCAATGTCTTCACAGTTTTGCAACTTATTTCAACAATTTCCAATACTTGACATAGTCCTTTTACCTATGGGAACTTTTACTGAGGGAATTTTGAAATAAGCATGGACTCCATAATATTTTCATCATTTTACATTGTGTTTAAAAAAGCTTTTTCCCCATAGTTAAGCAAATAAATCCACTGCATTTAGCTTTTGGACAACCAAGTTTATCCTTATCCTTTATGACTTGTTGCTACATTCACTGTGGCAATAAAAGTACACTTCAAAGTTAGACATTCCTTCCTGGTCCGAAATGAGGTTTAATCTAGCTTTAATTCTGCTTTGTCTCACTAGATGATTTGAACTATTTAATTTCTTTGTCTACTTTTTTTCTTTGGTGAATGCAATGCGCTTCCGTATTGATAATGTATCCCCAAGTGGCATGAACATAGACCTGATTTTATGTTTCTTTTTGCCAGAGCCGATGAGGTTTGTCACCTCAAAGGCATCCAAAAGAAGGAAGTAGGGTTAATTTGTATCGGATCAGATGAATTACGGATTGTTCAACGATGCTCGGACCTTTCTGCCACCAGCATGCGCGCAACTACCAGTGACGTAAGAGATCAAGGGACTAAATTCAGGGAAGCCCCGCGCGTCTCTGACGTCATAGTTTCGTCAGAGATCAAAGGACTAAATTCATGGAAGCCCCGCGCGTCTCTGACGTCATAGTTTCGTCACAAATCACAAATTAAGAAACTCATACGCTCACAGTTATCAGTCTTGTTATTGTCATGTGTACGGTTTCAATGTTCACAGAAGTTTCAGTTATCAGTTTCCAGCCATTGTACTAGGAGCAACATGCTAGTCTCCCTTTGTTTTTACGTCTGTGTGACGCTACATTCAAGGACCTTTTGATAGCCCGGGAAATTATAAGAACTGAGGTTAATATTGTCCTCAAGTACTGCAGTTTTAGAGTAAAAGTAAAAACTCTGTTTCAGTTAAAGAGCTGAATAAATGTGTGTTTATGTCGTTAAACAATGGAAGCATATAGGATTATTTTGTAAAAGAAAGAAACGAAATATGAGTTTTATCTTGAAGACAAGATATGGAATTAGCAGACAGTTTGTGTTATGTTTATTTGTGATGGTGTGAATTCTGTATTAATGATGCAATATTAGGATACAGAAAACAGAGAACACAATGTCAGAAAAGAAGCATTTATTTTGAATACGGATTAATAAAGATTCTTCCGAGTGAAGCTGAACTGACAAGAAGCACAGTTTACGTGTCTCATTCTTGTCTTCTGTTTTTACAGAAATTCTTATCTGCTTATGGCATCTCATTTTGAGACCTGTAACAATAGCAGTCTGTGCTTACTGTAGGTGGTACATTAACCACACTAGCTGTGACTCCTTGATACCTTCAGAGAACTGACCACTCATCTATCTGTGGTGATTGTGTTTGCAGAAAGTCACAAGGGACCGTGGTGGGATGGCTGCTGTCGTCTGATCAACCAGCAGACCAGATTCCTGTGGTCTACTGCAGTGAGAGACACCAGTCAAGAGGGTCAGGATGTTGTCCTGCTGCAGGAGACGGGGACTGGATGTGCTCAGTTGTATTGCTTCATGGTAATATCTTCACACGGCCACCCCAGCTCCAACTGAGACCTGCTGGATCATTTTCTACTTGATTATGTTATGTTACAGAATGTTAGGTTGGTGGAAGTGCAGCCAATGAATTTATGTTCTGTGAGTCACTTGTGTCACAATAATGACAGTTTACATCTCCATCAGTTAGCCTATCATCTATGGAAAGATGAAATAAGCAGTACAGAGCCAGTACAGGTGTTCAATATCTTGTTGCTCCTCACATTGAGTCAAATAGGATGCAGGAAGCTTAGGGGAACTTGTAGTATATGCTGCATGACAGTGTCAGTATATAGTAACCCAGAGGTGAACAAAACACTGCAATGTATTGAGATGAAAACAAGCTGTTCTTTGTGTAGTTTTCTGTTACACTGACTTATCCATTTCTATCCTCTTACAGACCGAAAGGAGTTTCCACCAGCACATCACAGCAGAGGATCCACTTCCTGTCAGAGCTTCATACTCGAGTCTCCAGCAGGATTTACACAAGTGCCAACTGGACATTCAGAACTGATTCTGTAACCAGTAACATGACTTTATGGGGGGTCTGTTTAGAGCAGCCTCCTCCTGTGTGGATCTACTCCATCTACCAGCCCAACTAGAAGAACTCCCCAGATATATATTCATATTGTTACAAGACTCTGTACCTGTTTGCATTCTGGACCACCACCCTGGTCAACATCCTGCTCGCCGTCTTCCTGATCGGAGGGTGCTGCGTCCTCGGTTGCATGTTCCTGTGCGGCCGAGCTGACCGCGACGATGTACAGTTTGCGTTTGATTTTTGCAACTCATATATCAACGCCTTAACGGAAAACAAGACGATGGTCGTGCGGAGACATGCGACACGAGATCTAGATCTAGAGCTAGAGGTCTAACTACCTACAGACAGACAGAAATAATGCAATGTGATTTTCCCTTTATTAAATTGCACATAAAATCAATGTCTTCACAGTTTTGCAACTTATTTCAACAATTTCCAATACTTGACATAGTCCTTTTACCTATGGGAACTTTTACTGAGGGAATTTTGAAATAAGCATGGACTCCATAATATTTTCATCATTTTACATTGTGTTTAAAAAAGCTTTTTCCCCATAGTTAAGCAAATAAATCCACTGCATTTAGCTTTTGGACAACCAAGTTTATCCTTATCCTTTATGACTTGTTGCTACATTCACTGTGGCAATAAAAGTACACTTCAAAGTTAGACATTCCTTCCTGGTCCGAAATGAGGTTTAATCTAGCTTTAATTCTGCTTTGTCTCACTAGATGATTTGAACTATTTAATTTCTTTGTCTACTTTTTTTCTTTGGTGAATGCAATGCGCTTCCGTATTGATTATGTATCCCCAAGTGGCATGAACATAGACCTGATTTTATGTTTCTTTTTGCCAGAGCCGATGAGGTTTGTCACCTCAAAGGCATCCAAAAGAAGGAAGTAGGGTTAATTTGTATCGGATCAGATGAATTACGGATTGTTCAACGATGCTCGGACCTTTCTGCCACCAGCATGCGCGCAACTACCAGTGACGTAAGAGACCAAGGGACTAAATTCAGGGAAGCCCCGCGCGTCTCTGACGTCATAGTTTCGTCAGAGATCAAAGGACTAAATTCATGGAAGCCCCGCGCGTCTCTGACGTCATAGTTTCGTCACACATCACAAATTAAGAAACTCATACGCTCACTTTTTGCTACAGTTGTTGCAGTGAATATGATGCAAAACATATTCACACACCCGTATCAACAATCTTTAAGTCATGCAATGAGAATTGCACACCTGTAAAATACTTTGTCACAAATACTGCTTGAATCTGCCGCTACGAGTCTCAAATGCTGGTTTTCCGGTCACAAATTACAAGTTGGCGCCGCCCCTACCGCTACAGGTACACAAATGACTTTTGCTCCACATTTACTGAGATATTTGGTTCAAAAGTAATCTGTGTATCTGTAGAGCTAGTGGGGGCGGGAGTTTGCCTTGACCACTCCCCAAACGAATTTCATTGGTTCCCCCACTGTTTCTTCTTCTTCTGAGTTTTCTTCCGCGTTAAACCAGAAAGCTAACGTTTTGCTAGCGAGATTTAAAGTCAATAACTTGGCGTAGTATTAACAAACGGTAAATATAATTTGATCGTATGTTTAACAACAATACTATTTAGCTATCCAGCCATCCTATTATCCCCAAATCAATAACAAGTCAATATCCGACCGGAGGAAAGTCAAGCCTCGACGTTGTAAACAATGACGTACAGTAGCTAACGTCCACCAACAGATGGAGCAGCGAAGACACAAAGTGGAGCTTTTCACCTGGAGCTAACTTTAAAAGTAGGTAAACACTGATTACTAAACACAGAGTCTATGTTGCTGACATGATGACACACTAAGATGTTCAACTGTAACTGTAATATCATGAGTTAGCTAGCTAGCGTTAGCTCACTAAACCATCCTGTGTGTGTGTGTGTGTGTGTGAGGGAGAGGGGTCAACAATCAGAAGCAGACACTATTAAAAGTCTGTGCAGCATACATACTTTAATGTTAGTCACAACAGGACAAAAACGTGCAGCGTGCTTACTGTTAAGAAAGCTGCATGTCAGGTACAAATATTGTCAACAGGTGAGTTCACATCCTGCTTCATAGTTCACATACAGTGCAGAAGAGGGACCGTGTTAGGGTGCAGACATGATATCTGAGATATGAGCAGTATGGTCAGAGGAAGAGAAGAGGGCTACAGAGGACTGATAGCAGTCTGTGCTTACTGTAGGTGGTACATTAACCACACTAGCTGTGACTCCTTGATACCTTCAGAGAACTGACCACTCATCTATCTGTGGTGATTGTGTTTGCAGAAAGTCACAAGGGACCGTGGTGGGATGGCTGCTGTCGTCTGATCAACCAGCAGACCAGATTCCTGTGGTCTACTGCAGTGAGAGACACCAGTCAAGAGGGTCAGGATGTTGTCCTGCTGCAGGAGACGGGGACTGGATGTGCTCAGTTGTATTGCTTCATGGTAATATCTTCACACGGCCACCCCAGCTCCAACTGAGACCTGCTGGATCATTTTCTACTTGATTATGTTATGTTACAGAATGTTAGGTTGGTGGAAGTGCAGCCTATGAATTCATGTTCTGTGAGTCACTTGTGTCACAATAATGACAGTTTACATCTCCATCAGTTAGCCTATCATCTATGGAAAGATGAAATAAGCAGTACAGAGCCAGTACAGGTGTTCAATATCTTGTTGCTCCTCACATTGAGTCAAATAGGATGCAGGAAGCTCAGGGGAACTTGTAGTATATGCTGCATGACAGTGTCAGTATATAGTAACCCAGAGGTGAACAAAACACTGCAATGTATTGAGATGAAAACAAGCTGTTCTTTGTGTAGTTTTCTGTTACACTGACTTATCTATTTCTATCCTCTTACAGACCGAAAGGAGTTTCCACCAGCACATCACAGCAGAGGATCCACTTCCTGTCAGAGCTTCATACTCGAGTCTCCAGCAGGATTTACACAAGTGCCAACTGGACATTCAGAACTGATTCTGTAACCAGTAACATGACTTTATGGGGGGTCTGTTTAGAGCAGCCTCCTCCTGTGTGGATCTACTCCATCTACCAGCCCAACTAGAAGAACTCCCCAGATATATATTCATATTGTTACAAGACTCTGTACCTGTTTGCATTCTGGACCACCACCCTGGTCAACATCCTGCTCGCCGTCTTCCTGATCGGAGGGTGCTGCGTCCTCGGTTGCATGTTCCTGTGCGGCCGAGCTGACCGCGACGATGTACAGTTTGCGTTTGATTTTTGCAACTCGTATATCAACGCCTTAACGGAAAACAAGACGATGGTCGTGCGGAGACATGCGACACGAGATCTAGATCTAGAGCTAGAGGTCTAACTACCTACAGACAGACAGAAATAATGCAATGTGATTTTCCCTTTATTAAATTGCACATAAAATCAATGTCTTCACAGTTTTGCAACTTATTTCAACAATTTCCAATACTTGACATAGTCCTTTTACCTATGGGAACTTTTACTGAGGGAATTTTGAAATAAGCATGGACTCCATAATATTTTCATCATTTTACATTGTGTTTAAAAAAGCTTTTCCCCCATAGTTAAGCAAATAAATCCACTGCATTTAGCTTTTGGACAACCAAGTTTATCCTTATCCTTTATGACTTGTTGCTACATTCACTGTGGCAATAAAAGTACACTTCAAAGTTAGACATTCCTTCCTGGTCCGAAATGAGGTTTAATCTAGCTTTAATTCTGCTTTGTCTCACTAGATGATTTGAACTATTTAATTTCTTTGTCTACTTTTTTTCTTTGGTGAATGCAATGCGCTTCCGTATTGATAATGTATCCCCAAGTGGCATGAACATAGACCTGATTTTATGTTTCTTTTTGCCAGAGCCGATGAGGTTTGTCACCTCAAAGGCATCCAAAAGAAGGAAGTAGGGTTAATTTGTATCGGATCAGATGAATTACGGATTGTTCAACGATGCTCGGACCTTTCTGCCACCAGCATGCGCGCAACTACCAGTGACGTAAGAGATCAAGGGACTAAATTCAGGGAAGCCCCGCGCGTCTCTGACGTCATAGTTTCGTCAGAGATCAAAGGACTAAATTCATGGAAGCCCCGCGCGTCTCTGACGTCATAGTTTCGTCACAAATCACAAATTAAGAAACTCATACGCTCACTTTTTGCTACAGTTGTTGCAGTGAATATGATGCAAAACATATTCACACACCCGTATCAACAATTTTTAAGTCATGCAATGAGAATTGCACACCTGTAAAATACTTTGTCACAAATACTGCTTGAATCTGCCGCTACGAGTCTCAAATGCTGGTTTTCCGGTCACAAATTACAAGTTGGCGCCGCCCCTACCGCTACAGGTACACAAATGACTTTTGCTCCACATTTACTGAGATATTTGGTTCAAAAGTAATCTGTGTATCTGTAGAGCTAGTGGGGGCGGGAGTTTGCCTTGACCACTCCCCAAACGAATTTCATTGGTTCCCCCACTGTTTCTTCTTCTTCTGAGTTTTCTTCCGCGTTAAACCAGAAAGCTAACGTTTTGCTAGCGAGATTTAAAGTCAATAACTTGGCGTAGTATTAACAAACGGTAAATATAATTTGATCGTATGTTTAACAACAATACTATTTAGCTATCCAGCCATCCTATTATCCCCAAATCAATAACAAGTCAATATCCGACCGGAGGAAAGTCAAGCCTCGACGTTGTAAACAATGACGTACAGTAGCTAACGTCCACCAACAGATGGAGCAGCGAAGACACAAAGTGGAGCTTTTCACCTGGAGCTAACTTTAAAAGTAAGTAAACACTGATTACTAAACACAGAGTCTATGTTGCTGACATGATGACACACTAAGATGTTCAACTGTAACTGTAATATCATGAGTTAGCTAGCTAGCGTTAGCTCACTAAACCATCCTGTGTGTGTGTGTGTGTGTGAGGGAGAGGGGTCAACAATCAGAAGCAGACACTATTAAAAGTCTGTACAGCATACATACTTTAATGTTAGTCACAACAGGACAAAAACGTGCAGCGTGCTTACTGTTAAGAAAGCTGCATGTCAGGTACAAATATTGTCAACAGGTGAGTTCACATCCTGCTTCATAGTTCACATACAGTGCAGAAGAGGGACCGTGTTAGGGTGCAGACATGATATCTGAGATATGAGCAGTATGGTCAGAGGAAGAGAAGAGGGCTACAGAGGACTGATAGCAGTCTGTGCTTACTGTAGGTGGTACATTAACCACACTAGCTGTGACTCCTTGATACCTTCAGAGAACTGACCACTCATCTATCTGTGGTGATTGTGTTTGCAGAAAGTCACAAGGGACCGTGGTGGGATGGCTGCTGTCGTCTGATCAACCAGCAGACCAGATTCCTGTGGTCTACTGCAGTGAGAGACACCAGTCAAGAGGGTCAGGATGTTGTCCTGCTGCAGGAGACGGGGACTGGATGTGCTCAGTTGTATTGCTTCATGGTAATATCTTCACACGGCCACCCCAGCTCCAACTGAGACCTGCTGGATCATTTTCTACTTGATTATGTTATGTTACAGAATGTTAGGTTGGTGGAAGTGCAGCCTATGAATTCATGTTCTGTGAGTCACTTGTGTCACAATAATGACAGTTTACATCTCCATCAGTTAGCCTATCATCTATGGAAAGATGAAATAAGCAGTACAGAGCCAGTACAGGTGTTCAATATCTTGTTGCTCCTCACATTGAGTCAAATAGGATGCAGGAAGCTTAGGGGAACTTGTAGTATATGCTGCATGACAGTGTCAGTATATAGTAACCCAGAGGTGAACAAAACACTGCAATGTATTGAGATGAAAACAAGCTGTTCTTTGTGTAGTTTTCTGTTACACTGACTTATCTATTTCTATCCTCTTACAGACCGAAAGGAGTTTCCACCAGCACATCACAGCAGAGGATCCACTTCCTGTCAGAGCTTCATACTCGAGTCTCCAGCAGGATTTACACAAGTGCCAACTGGACATTCAGAACTGATTCTGTAACCAGTAACACGACTTTATGGGGGGTCTGTTTAGAGCAGCCTCCTCCTGTGTGGATCTACTCCATCTACCAGCCCAACTAGAAGAACTCCCCAGATATATATTGATATTGTTACAAGACTCTGTACCTGTTTGCATTCTGGACCACCACCCTGGTCAACATCCTGCTCGCCGTCTTCCTGATCGGAGGGTGCTGCGTCCTCGGTTGCATGTTCCTGTGCGGCCGAGCTGACCGCGACGATGTACAGTTTGCGTTTGATTTTTGCAACTCATATATCAACGCCTTAACGGAAAACAAGACGATGGTCGTGCGGAGACATGCGACACGAGATCTAGATCTAGAGCTAGAGGTCTAACTACCTACAGACAGACAGAAAGAATGCAATGTGATTTTCCCTTTATTAAATTGCACATAAAATCAATGTCTTCACAGTTTTGCAACTTATTTCAACAATTTCCAATACTTGACATAGTCCTTTTACCTATGGGAACTTTTACTGAGGGAATTTTGAAATAAGCATGGACTCCATAATATTTTCATCATTTTACATTGTGTTTAAAAAAGCTTTTTCCCCATAGTTAAGCAAATAAATCCACTGCATTTAGCTTTTGGACAACCAAGTTTATCCTTATCCTTTATGACTTGTTGCTACATTCACTGTGGCAATAAAAGTACACTTCAAAGTTAGACATTCCTTCCTGGTCCGAAATGAGGTTTAATCTAGCTTTAATTCTGCTTTGTCTCACTAGATGATTTGAACTATTTAATTTCTTTGTCTACTTTTTTTCTTTGGTGAATGCAATGCGCTTCCGTATTGATTATGTATCCCCAAGTGGCATGAACATAGACCTGATTTTATGTTTCTTTTTGCCAGAGCCGATGAGGTTTGTCACCTCAAAGGCATCCAAAAGAGGGAAGTAGGGTTAATTTGTATCGGATCAGATGAATTACGGATTGTTCAAGGATGCTCGGACCTTTCTGCCACCAGCATGCGCGCAACTACCAGTGACGTAAGAGATCAAGGGACTAAATTCAGGGAAGCCCCGCGCGTCTCTGACGTCATAGTTTCGTCAGAGATCAAAGGACTAAATTCATGGAAGCCCCGCGCGTCTCTGACGTCATAGTTTCGTCACAAATCACAAATTAAGAAACTCATACGCTCACTTTTTGCTACAGTTGTTGCAGTGAATATGATGCAAAACATATTCACACACCCGTATCAACAATTTTTAAGTCATGCAATGAGAATTGCACACCTGTAAAATACTTTGTCACAAATACTGCTTGAATCTGCCGCTACGAGTCTCAAATGCTGGTTTTCCGGTCACAAATTACAAGTTGGCGCCGCCCCTACCGCCAGACGCGGTTTTACCATTAAGGCAAAGGTAGGCAATTGCCTTGGGCCCCCCAACCTGCAGGGGCCCCCAACCAGCAGGGGCTCGGGACCTCCGGCCAGTAGCCCCCCACTATTGTCTTTGTAAATTATAATTGTGTACTTCTAAACCGAAAATAAAGAAAAAACAACAAGAAAAAAACATCAGAATGCCCAAATCGTATTATTTGCCCCCCCCTCCCCCTTCGTACTATGATGGACTATTCCATGAGTCATCATGACGAAAGCAGCCGGGAAGTGAAAGTTTGTTTCGCGGTTTTTTGTTGTGGGAGAAAAATGAAGCGTATATATCAAAGTGGATCTAATAAGAGGAGAAAGCGAGAAGAAACGGAAAAGAAAAACGCCACCCTACCAAAACTAACACGTTATTTTGCTGTGCCACTGTAAAGGGTTGAAAAAATGTACATAATTAAGTTAAATGAGTTAAAAAGAGACCCCAATATATTTTTTTAATGTGTCTAAAATAGCTATTTGAAGCCACATTTCAGTGCACTGAACTTGTTACAATGTTATTGCGATACTAGATCAGGTCACTAGAGGGCGCATAGCGCTTGTGAGGAGCATAATACCCTAAAGAGGTACATGCTGCAGAATAAATCCTGCAGCCGAGCTGAACGCAAGTCTAACTTCGTTGCCTCTTTGTATTTACATACAGGTGGGTTTATTGTCCTCAAAACCACATGCATGAACACCAGTATAATGGTTAAGAGTGTTGGGAATTTTGTCAGTAAGAGTATGATGTTTGAAGTCGAGTACTTTTGCAGTTATATGTGAGAAATAGAGATGTTAAGCTGTACACTAGCATGCTAGGCTAGCGCACCTGTTGCTAATGCATGGTAACATTACGGAGCATGTGAAAATATTAAGACACATTAAAGGGGTTTGTTTTGTTTAGTTAATGATTCAGAAATCATACAGAGAGCTAATCTGGACGTTTCATGTTCTGTTTTATGTATTTATGTTTCTTATAGACTTAAGAAGAGACATTAGTTATGTGTGAATGTGTGGTACTGGAGTCAGTCATTTGAGTAAAGGCAACAGCTACTCAGGTTAACGTTGGATATTGTTTAATGTGTAATGTAATGAGAATGTAATACTAGTTACAGAAAAGAAGTATGTTTAATGTAAAGGAAACAGAAGAGTATTTACTTACAGACATTTATGGTTATTTACTCTACTTCAGGTAAACATTTATATTTTATCAAGTTACTGGTCGTTTTCTGAAGATATTGTTGTATATGTGAAAACTAAGTTACTCAATGCAACTTGTGTATTTCAATATCTCAAGAAGTCATTGTTAAAATATGATGTTATGAGGAGAATAAATCCTGCAGCCGAGCTGAACGCAAGTCTAACTTCGTTGCCTCTTTGTATTTACATACAGGATTTAGAAACACTCCTCCCTGGCACCCCTAGGCCAGGTCGGGGGAGCAACAATTTTGGGGGCTCGTCCGGGATTAGCTCCTTTTCCTGACGGCAGCTAATCCTAAAGATATGAACCTGACATCAAGACTCCAAATCAACGTGCTGCAAAACTGACTCCTGAGGTGACAAGATGTCTGTACTACACGAACTACGAAGAGGAATCCAGAGACAGCTTCATCAGCTGATCAGCTCTGCTAAAACCGATGTGCTCTATAAGTTGGCGACTTCGATTAAGGGTGAGGTGGAGGAAGATTTTCCAGGGGAAGATGCAACAGAGGTTGAACTCTATGACTTCATCGTAGACTTTCTGAAAAGTGGCAAGTTGGCAAGTCAAGAGGACGACGGCATGAGCCGCCTGTTAGTCTTCAACGATCTCATCACTGAATTGCAACTGCCTGGAGAGCATCTTGAGTTAGTGGCAGAGATGGAACAAGTAGGGGCACCTTCAGTAGCTAGTGTGACTTCAGACAAATCCCCAGGTGTAGCCGATAAAGTAACTGATGTGATAAAGGTGTCAGATATCACTTCTTTACTGACTCGTAGAGAGTTCAGAATACACAGTGGACAGATTTCCGACTCAGATTCAGATGTAAGTTATAGCTTACTGTGTAGGCAGATTGATGAAGGGCTAGCTGAGAATTTCACAGAGGCAGAGATAATTCGCACTGTCCTAAAGATCATAAAGCCTGGTAACTTTAAAGATATGTTGATGACCAAAGACAGCTTAACTGTAGCTGAGCTTAAGCGTTTCCTTAGAGCACACTTAAGAGACAAGAGTAGTGCAGAGTTATTTCAGGAACTTAGCAATGCAAAACAGCAGGACAGAGAAAGCCCACAACAGTTTATGTATAGGTTAATGGGCTTGAAACAGAGAGTACTGTTGGCTTCCCAGCAAGGTAGCTCAGAGTTTAAGTACGACAGTAAGCTTGTTCATGGAGTGTTTCTCCACTCACTGTATCAGGGGATAGGTGAGAAATATTCATATGTTAGACGAGACCTCAAACCTCTCATTACTAACACAAGTGTCACTGATGATTTTATCTTAGAGATAATGACAAGGTCAGTTAGTGAAGAGGTTGAGAGACAGACACGCTTAGGTCAGACATACAAAAC
The DNA here is from genome assembly GCA_020745685.1 of Tautogolabrus adspersus. Taxonomy (NCBI): domain Eukaryota; kingdom Metazoa; phylum Chordata; class Actinopteri; order Labriformes; family Labridae; genus Tautogolabrus; species Tautogolabrus adspersus. The sequence continues at coordinate 3,551 of JAJGRF010000043.1, read as the reverse complement.
TAAAAACGTCTCTGTCAATGCCGCACAAAAACAAGAGAAACAACATGCAGTGCAGCCTCAAGCTGAAGCTCAAGCCAGCGTTCTTCAAACACAAGCTGAAGTCCAGGCAAACCGCACAGCTATCCATGAACTGACAGCACATGTCTCTGCTTTAGCAAAGACTCTAGAAAGGGCTCTCACTCCAGCGACCAGTACAACAGCAATGTCTCAGATCGACGCAGCGAAAACTGTGGAGCCACCCAAGCCAACTACAAGGGGTAGATGCAAGCCGTGCATAGCTCAAGGAAATGCAAACTGCTACCACTGTTTCAAGTGTGGCAAGGAAGGACATAGAGCTGTTGGTTGTCTGTCAAAGCCTAAGACGGCGGGAAACATGATGAGGTCACTGGGGAGGGACCACCAGTGACCGAACAACGACCAGCGTCCCCTGTCGCAGTATCCAGCCCCATATCCACATCTCAAGCTGATGTTCAGATACCAGTTAAGAACAGAGTAAGACAAGGAAATCGTGTAGCAAAGCTGATAGGCAAGAGATGTATGCTTACCTGTTATCTCAATGATGTGCAGATAAACATGTTACTCGATAGTGGAGCTCAGGTTTCTATCCTCGGAAAATCTTGGCTAGAAAAACACTTACCAGATGTTAAAATACAGTCACTACAAGAGCTTCTTCCAGATGATCCACTCAGAATCACAGCAGCTAATGGGACTGATGTACCTTATGAGGGATGGGCTGAACTACTAGTCGAAATCAAAAGTATCAAACATGGTAAGGTTAGCATTAACGTACCCATGTTAGTGAGTCAAAGCTGTGTAAGCGGTCCATTGTTAGGTTTTAATGTGATCGAGGAAATCATCTTAGAGAGTCTTGAGAAGCCAGGAAGTGTCAGTCTAAGTGACTTACTTGCAGAGGCATTAAAGTTACACAGAGAGACAGCTAAGACTATCGTTTCTGTAATCAGTGAAGCTCCAGCCCAAGAGAAGCCTAGACATGACTCAGTTAAACTAGGTAAGAGAGGACTCAAAATTTCAAGCAGCCAAATATGTGAAGTGAAATGTCGTGTTAGGTCATTACCACAGGGAGGGACGATGTTATTTGAACCAACATTGGAGAGTGTCCTGCCTGAAGGGCTAGAACTTTTCCCTGCTTTAGTTGATGTGCCCCCTGGTGGCTCAAAAACTGTTAAAATACCAGTCTCAAACCCGACCAAACATGACATCTTCCTACCACCAAGAACAGTTTTAGGCTGTATGGAAGAAATTATAGACAGCAAGCCAGTACGTTTCATTCAACCGTCACAGCAGTCAGCAAAGTCTAAATGTGACACACACGTATTTACTGCACAGGTTAACTCAAACAACATTAGTGAGGGAACAAACTGCTCAGCCGAGTCACACACACAGGAAAAGTGGCATCCTCCTGTCAATCTAGAACATCTCAATCAACAACAGCAGGACATTGTGCGCCAGATGCTTTTCGAGGAGTCGGACGTCTTTGCCAGAGGGGAAGGAGACATAGGTTGTATACCCAATTTACAGCTAAAGATTAAGGTGGCAGACAACAACCCTGTTCAAAAGTGCTATAACTCCATACCCAAGCCACTTTACAAGGAGGTAAAAGACTATGTGCAGAACCTCCTAGACAGAGGATGGATCCGCAAATCTGTGTCTTCCTACTCCTCCCCAGTGGTCTGTGTCCGCAAAAAGGATCAGAGTCTCAGGCTGTGTGTAGACTTCAGAGGGCTGAACCAAAAGACTGTTCCAGATCGTCATCCTTTGCCACGAATCCAAGACCTGCTTGACAGTCTGGGGGGCAACACATGGTTCTCCATACTCGATCAAGGCAGTGCATACCACCAAGGTTTTGTGAGTGAAGAGTCAAGACACCTCACAGCCTTCAGCACACCGTGGGGATTGTACGAATGGATACGAATTCCATTCGGATTGACAAATGCACCTGCAGCTTTCCAGAGGTGTATTGAGGGCGTGCTGGAAGGTATTCGAGACGAATGCTGTGCTCCATATCTTGACGATGTACTGTGTTACTCAACCAGCTTTGAAGATCACATTAACCACCTCAAACAAGTTCTCAGCCGAATTAGAGAACATGGTATCAAGCTGAGGCCAACCAAGTGTGAGTTGTTTAAAAGAGAGGTTCGTTACCTTGGCCGTCTAGTGTCTGGAGAAGGAGTCAGAATCGACCCACAGGACTTGTCTGCAGTTATGGCACTTAAAGAGAAAGAGCCTCGCACAGTTGGAGATGTCAAGTCCCTGCTGGGGTTTCTGGGATACTACCGCTCCTTTATCCAAGACTTTTCTCGACTTGCCAAGCCACTGTTTGAACTTCTGCAGAAACCCACTGAAACTGATGAGAGCAACACTCAAAAACAGAAAAGTAAGACTAAAGGTAAAGCTAGAGAGAAAGACAAAGGACAGCTTCCATCAAAAACACCCATCACATGGACAACAGAACACAGGGATGTCGTAGCAAAGCTTTTGGACATGCTGATTAATCCACCAATCCTTGCTTATCCAAACTTTGACCTTCCGTTCATTTTGCACACTGATGCATCCAATGATGGTTTAGGAGCAGTCCTATACCAGCGTCAGAACAACAAGTTACGGGTCATCGGTTACGGGTCAAGGACTTTAACACCTGCTGAGAGAAATTACCACCTCCACTCCAGTAAACTTGAGTTTTTGGCTCTCAAGTGGGCCATATGTGACAAGTTTCGTGACTACTTGTATCATGCATCAACATTTACAGTTTATACAGATAACAACCCTTTGACTTATGTCCTCAGCACTGCCAGACTGAATGCTGTTGGACACAGATGGGTAGGTGAGCTGGCTGACTTTCACTTCGACATCAAGTACAGACCAGGGAAGATGAACGCAGATGCTGACACTCTCTCAAGATACCCTGTGAAACTACAGGATGACATGAAAGAACACACAGAGACATTGACACCTGAGATTGTTTCTGCTGTATGGCAAGGCAGCAAAGCAGTTCAAGAAAGTGATGTGCCTTGGGTTGCAGCATTGCATCTTGCTGGTGAGGATACAGATGTTGTGCCACCAGAGACTGTTTCCAGTATTACACCACAAAACATCTGTGCAGCACAGCAAGCAGACCCAGCAATCAAGGAAATTGTGTCTTTAAAAATGCAAAAGTGGACTCCAAACGAAAAAGACAAAAGAACCATGAGTAAAGATACAAAAAGACTCCTGTACGAGTGGAATAAGCTTCATGTGGAAGATGGAATTCTGTATCGAAAAACAGAGCAAAACAGGCAGCTTGTCCTCCCTGAAAAGTTGAAACCCATGGTATTAAAGGCTCTGCATAATGAAATGGGACATGTGGGTGCAGAGAAAGTAACTCATCTCGCCCGCGAGAGGTTTTATTGGCCAAACATGCAGCATGAGATAGAGGACTATGTAAACAAAAGATGCGCCTGCATTAAACAGAAACGTCCTAACCTTCCACAGAGAGCACCAATGGGACACATTTCTACAAGCAGTCCATTCGAGCTTGTATGCATTGATTACCT